>LVTN01002611.1:10995-23798 GCA_001649415.1 Musa itinerans
CATATGCCTTGAACATCCACTATCAAGGTACCATCTCTTGCTCCTAGCTTGTGATGGTATATGTTTCTATAAAAGAGGATGATTTTTAGGTACCCATTTGACCTTGGGTGCCTCAAAAATCGATATAAATTGCTTATCATGTTGCATAGAATTCTTTACAGTTCCTTTAGGAACCCAAATCAATTTGTGTGGACTAACATTTTTAAATGGATAATGATAAGCTTTATGTCCACGTTTGTAACAAAAGTTGCATTTGTTTTGGGGTGAAATATGCATGATAGGGCCTTTCACGAAGGTGGTTGGATTTTAGTGAGAGCTACTCACAAATCCGACTCCACTTCTTTTATGAACGTGACCCTTATTGGTAAGGATCATGTTCAAGGACTTGCTACTAACCTCAAATTTCTTTAAGGTATCATTGAGTAGCAAGATTTCCTTTTGAAGTATTTCTAAATCATGGCATTACGTACATGGAGCTAAACTATCATTATGCTCAATTTTTAATTTATCGAAATTACTAATAAGAGAATCATGCTCCTTTTTTAATAATTTATATTTTTTACTAATTATTTTGCATTCATCAAATAAATCATGAAAAGCATTTAATAACTCATGAAATGATAAATTTGCATCAATTGAATTTGTTACCTCCTCTCAAATGACCATTAGTGCATAGTGAGCAACTTGCTCGGTGTTGGTTGACTCCTCTTCTTTGGATGCGCTTGAGTCGTCCCATGTTGCTTTGAGCGCCTTCTTCTTCGATGTCCTCTTCTTGGCTTGGGGACATTAACTCTTTTAGTATCCCGGTTTCTTTCATTCATAGCAAATTAGTTGATTTTTCTTGGGTTCAAATTTATATTTAGTGTCATTTTTAAATTTATTCTTTTTAATAAATATTTTGAATTTTCTTGTTAAAAGTGTCAAGTCATCATCAAAGTCCTCATCACTTGAGTTTTCTCTCTAAGTGGTCTTCTTGTGTTCTCAATGCCATATCCTTCCTGTTCTTTGGAAGGGTGTCCTCAAGCTCTTCATGAGCTTTGCATGTCATTTCATATGTCATTAGTGACCCAATTAGTTCTGCAAGAGGAAAGTTATTTAAATCTTTGGCCTCTTGAATGGCCATGATTTTAGGGTCCCAACTCTTTGGGAGGAATCTTAAAACTTTATTAATGAGCTCAAAGTCCGAAAAACCTTTACCAAGTCTTTTTAGACCATTGACTACATCCGTAAATCGGGTGTACATGTCTCCAATGGTCTCACTCGGTTTCATTCGAAATAATTCGGTTTCATTCGAAATAATTCATAAGAATGTACTAAAAGGTTGATTTTTGACTCTTTCACTCTACTAGTGCCTTCATGAGTCACTTCGAGTGTATGCCAAATATCAAAAGCCGTTTCACAAATCGACACTTGATTGAACTCGTTTTTATCTAGTGCACAAAACAAGATATTCATAGCCTTGGCATTTAAAGTGAAAGTCTTCTTCTCCAACTCATTCCAATCATTCATTGGAAGAGAAGACTTTTGGAAACCATTTTCGACAACGTTCCAAAGCTCAAAATCCATATAAATTAGGAAGATTCTCATTCTAGTCTTCCAATAGGTGTAATCCGTCCCATTGAACATGGGCGAATATACAATTGAGTGACCCTCTTGGTTGCCGACAAATGCCATCTCTCTTGGATTTTAAACCAGATGAGAGTGAACCTTGCTCTGATACCAATTGTTAGGATTAAGAGCGCACTAAGAAGGGGGGTGAATTAGTGCAGCGGAAAACTTATGCAATTTCAAAAAATATTTTGTATGTTCGAATCGATTCAGAAAGATAATAACTTTAAAACATAAGAGAGCGTAAGTGTAGAGAAAGCAAGATGAGGAGAAGAAGCACTTTGCTTTGAAATGATTTGCAATTAAAGAAGATTTAGAGTGGATCGGTCAACGTGACCTACATCCATTTTCGGCTTCCTCCTCTGATGAGATCATTGGCGTCCACTAGAGGCCTTCCTTTAATAGGTGAAGGCCAACCACCCTTTTACAGCTTTTCTCCTTTTACTGGGCTTAGGAGACAACCCTTACAAGTTTCACTCCTCTCTTGAATGATCTCAACACTTAGAAAGGAAGGAGGAGAACTCTAGCTTTTACAACAACAAAAGCTCCCATATTGTGTTAGGTGGTGGTACAACCCAGTGTCAAAGGGTACTAGCGATGGTACTGCTAGACTGGGCGGTGGTACTAGTCATTGTCAATGTTGCAGAGGATAGTACGACTCAATATAGGTGGTGGCACCAGTAGGACTCGTGATACCCAAGATGAGACCTTTTTTTACTCCATTTTTGAAGCCATTTGGGGTCTATAAGTACCCCTGATATTTCTACTTGGAAGAGCATGAAATTGAGTTGAAAAATGAGAAAAAATACTTGAGAAAAATTAAAAACTCTCTTAGGATTTAGAGTCTCTTCCTTATAGAGTTAGAAGTTTTCTAAGGAAGGAGTGAGGTCTAAAAGAGAGGCTGTGAAGGTTCTCTCTTGAGCCTATCAAAAGGAGAAAGAGTTGTAAGGGTAGTTGATATTTGCCCATTGAAAGAAGTTTAGTAGTGGAAGCCGGTAGCCTCTAGTGAAGAGGAATCGAGAGTGGATGTAGGTCACGATAACCGAACTACTATAAATTTGGTTTGCATTTACTTTAAGCTTTTTTATTTTCATTGCAAACTAATTTTTTACTTTCACTACACTTACGAACATGCTTTCAAGTCAAACATCTTTCCGATATGATTTTCATCGAATGATAATTTTTTAAAATCGATGTTTTTATTGAAAGCACTAATTAACCCCCCCCCCCCCCTTCTTAGTGCCAACTCGATCCTAGCAGTTGGTATTAGAGTCAATTTTTCTCATTTGGTTTAACACCTAAGAGAATTGACTTTTATCATATTTTAAAAGGGTCACTCTATCATTCGTCCTCCTATGTTTAATGGGACGGACTACACATATTGAAAAACTCGAATAAGAGTTTTCTTGCTTTTTATGAATTTTGATTTATGGAAAATTATTGAAAGCGGTTTTAAAAGGTCTTCTAAACCAATGAACGAATGAAATGATTTGGAGATGAAGATTTTTTCTTTTAATGCTAAAGTGATGAATGCTTTGTTTTGTGCTCTAGATAAAAATAAATTTAATTAGGTTTCTATTTGCGAAACTGTGCATGATAGTTGGCACACTCTTGAAATCACACACGAAGGAACTAGTAGAGTTACAGATTCTAAGATAAATCTTTTGATACATGATTTTGAGTTGTTTCATATGAAACCAAACAAAACTATTGGAGACATGTACACTCGTTTTACAGATGTCGTCAATGGTTTAAAAGCTCTTGGTAAATATTTTTCGAATCTTGAACTTATTAATAAAGTTTTATGATCTCTTTCTAAAAATTAGGATTCGAAAGTAACTGCAATACAAGAGGCAAAAGACTTGAACAAGTTTCACTTGAAGAATTTATCGGATCTTTGATGACTTACGAATTGACTTGTGTGGCATAAATCAAAAAATAAAAATAAACTTAAATGGAAGAGGTTGTCAAAGAAGAAGAAAGCACTTAAGGCGACTTGGGACAAATCTAGTACCTTTGAAGACGAGGAGCAAACCAACAAAGACAAAGTGGTGAACTATGCCTTGGTGGCTCTTGGCGATGAGGTAAATGACTCACTCGAAACCTCTTTACTTTATAATGAAATTACTTGAGTTGTTTGATGATTTTAAATTAGTTAGTAAGAAATAAAAAATACAAAAAAAATCGTGCTTCTCTTTCTAGTGATTTTTAAAAATAAAAAATGAGCATAATAATTTCATGTTAACTCCTTACACTAATTGCAATGAGCTAGATTCACTTAAAAAGAAAAATAGATTACTACAACAAATAAAATAATTTTGATTGAAAATGCTTTATGTTCAACGAAATTATGCTTGATGTTTTAATGATGTAATGAAAATATTAAAAGGTTTGGTATCATGCTTGTTGATTTTATATTATGCATGTGGATTTGAAGTAATCATATGTTTTGGAATTATGTGTTACACTTTTGATCTTGATGATTTTTGTGATAAATCTTGCTCTTTCGATTTTAAACGATGATGCATGTTTTGATTTGGCATAAAAGATAAAGACATGCTTGTATGAAATAAACGACATAAATTGAAACAACTAAAAAGGGAATGTATTTTGAAAATTTCTCAATCTCTATCTTATCGAGTTTTTCAATAAGAGATTGATGAATTTATGTTATTTTATGAATATCTTGAACTATGAAAGTGATTTTGATGACTTATATTTGAATGAGTTTTATCCGAATCATGAACTTGACAACTTAAGATTTCTTATACATGAATCAAGATTTCTTAATCTCCTATGTTTCCTTTTTGTTATTTACTAAGAGGAGTATTATCTAAATAAATGATGATTTTTCTCTTGATTTCTCGGAATTATAACTTGAAATCTTTTTTGAATCAAGATCTCTTATTATGTGTTCTTGTATCATTCCTTCTTATTATTTAAGAGGAGATTTTTTTATAAATCATGATTCCTTGGAATTTTAACTTGAGATTTTTTTTGAATCAAGATCATTTACTATGATTCATTTATCCAAAAGAATCATAATTTTTCTCTTGATATTCACAACTTAAAATTTGTTTTCATGAATTGTATATCTCATCATCAAGTTAATTTTTCTTGATATATTTCATGTGATGATTTGAAAATTGATGTAAAGGGCAATGAATTATACCTTTGTGTTATTCCCCTCTCTTTGCCAATGACAAAGGGGGAGAAATAATTACTAGTGTACACATCTCAAAAGAGAACTAAAAATTGCTAGCTTGCACTTCTCAAAAGAGAAGAAAGAACTCACTAGCTTACATGTTCTAAAGTGATGAAAAATTTGTTAAATTGCTAAGTTTACATATCTCTAAAATATTGATAGTTGTACTTCTCCTTTTTGTTGACGACAAAAGGGGAGAAGGTATGATGATGATCATGCATGGAATGATGTATTGAAATTTTGATTATGTATGATTTTATAATGACATGTTACTTGGATTCATAATTTAAGTCCAAATTTATGTTTCTATTAATATGTCATCTTGATAGAGGGAGTTCGGTTTAAACTTCGTCATCAATTGGTTGTCATCATAAAAAAGGAGGAGATTGTTGAATCTCGAATTTTAATGATGAAACCAATTGATAGAGTTTATGATTTAATCTGTGTTTTAAGTGACACAGGACTAGTTTTGATCATGAAGAGATAATTAAAATAGGAAGAATCAATGTTAGGCTAGAGTGGAACATGTTAGAAGATTGGATGTCGAGCCGAAGGATTGGTCGATGTGTCGGCAGAAGGCTTTATGGCATGAGTTTGGACATCAGGCCTAGAAGAGCAGACATTACACCAAAAAGATCGGAGTTGCTAGTAGTAGTACCACCTAGTGTTAGATTGGGCAGTGGTACCACCTAGTGTTAGAGGGTACTAGTAGTAGTACCGCTAGACTACGTGGTGGTACCGTCTAGTGTCAATGCTATATGCGATAGTACCGCTCAGCACAAGAAGTGGTACTGCCAAGACCCGAAAAACAGGGATGAGATATTTTTTGGCTTTATTTTTGAAGCCATTTGGGGTCTATAAATACCCCAGATATTTATATTTGGAAGAGTACAAAATTGAGTTGAAAAAAGGGGAAAGAATACTTGAGAAAAATTGAAATTTTTTTTAGGATTTAGAGTCTCTTCCTCCTAGAGTTAGAAGTTTTCTAAGGGAGGAGTGAGGTCTAAAAGAGAGGTTGTAAAGGTTCTCTTTTAAGCTTATCAAAAGGAGAAAGAGTTGTAAGGGTAGTTGATCTTCGCCCGTTGAAAGAAGATCGGTAGTGGAAGCCAGTGGCCTTGAGTGAAGAGGAATCGGGAGTGGATATAGGTCACGACGATCGAACCATTATAAATCTATTTTGTATTTACTTTAAGCTTTTTATTTTCATTGCAAACTGATTTCTTACTTTCACTATGCTTACAAACATGCTTTCAAGTGAAGCATCTTTCCGATATAGTTTTCATCGAATGATAATTTTTTAAAATCGATATTTTTATCGAAAGCACTAATTCACCCCCACCTCTTAGTGCCAACTTGATCCTAACAGGATATTATGACAAGGAGATCAGAAGTTGTGGGAGGTCAATATGTCGATTGGGTAATATGCCGAAGGAGAGGACGATGCGTCGAAAGATCGGACGAAGCGCCAGATGAACCAATGACATGCTGGATAACATAGAATTCTAGTCTTGTAATTGATTTTCTTAGTTGGTCGTAGTTAGGTCGTAATTGAGTTGGTTTCGGGTGTAACCATGCTAACTCAATTAAGGTCCTATTGAGCTTGAGTTAGGACTGTTTTGGGCCAAGTAGAAGGCACATTTGGTCACCCAAGATTAGGTGGAACCACCTATAAGTTAGAAAAATCAATAACACACTTTTTCAGGTTGTTAAGCGGAGGTACTGCTAGATTGGGTGGTGGTACTGCCTAGACATAGTCTCCCAAAGTGTGTCAAACAGTGGTACCACTAGTTTGGGCGATGGTACCACCCAAACATAGTCTCTTAGACTATGTCAGGTGGTGATACCACTACACTAAGCGATGGTATTGTCTAGTGTCAGTGCTGCAAGCGATGGTACCACCTAGCATAGGCGATGGTACTACCAAGACCCGGGAAACCAGGGATGAGACCTTTTTTGGCTCCAAATTTGAATACATTTGGGCTCGATAAATACCCTAGCTATTCCTGCTTGGACAAGCAAGAATTAAGTGGAAATGGGAAAGAATTCTGAGTTGAAAAAGTGTTGTAATCTTTCTAAAGTTAATGAGTATCTTCCTCCTAGAGTTAGAAGGATTCTAAGGGAGGAGTGAGGTCTAAAAGAGAGAGAGAGGTGTAAACATTCTCTCTTGAGTATGTGAAAAGGAGAAAGAGTTGTAAGGGTAGTTGATCTTCGCCCGTTGAAAGAAGATACGTAGTGGAAGCCGATGGCCTCAAGTGAAGAGGAACCGAGAGTAGATGTAGGTCACGACGACCAAACCATTATAAATTTAGTTTGCATTTACTTTATGCTTTTCATTCATATTGTAAACTAATTTACTTATTCATTATATTCTTATAAATATTTTTAAGTTAAACATATTTCTAATACGATTTTATCAAATGATTTTACGTGAGCACTAATTCACTCCCCCCTCTTAATGCCGATTTTAGTCCTAATAGTTGGTATCAGAGCCAAGTTTTTCTCAATTAGTTTAACACCCAAGAGAATGACTTTTACTGGTAATCTAGAGGGTCACTCTATTATTCGTCCTCCTATGTTCAATGGGACGAACTACACATATTGAAAAACTCGCATGTGGATTTTCTTGCTTTCTATGAACTTCGATTTATGGAATATCATTGAAAATAATTTTCAAAAGTCTTTTAATCTAATAAATGAATGGAATGATTTGGAGAAGAAAACTTATTCTTTAAATGTGAAGCTATGAATGCTTTATTTTGCTCTTTAGATAAAAATGAGTTTAATCGTATTTTGATTTGAGAAACTGTACATGACATTTGGCACACTCTTAAAATTATATATGAAGGCACAAGTAGAGTTAAAGAGTCTAAAATAAATCTTTTGATGCATGATTTTAATTGTTTCGAATGAAGCCAAGCGAAACTATTGTTGACATGTGCACCCGTTTTACGGATGTCGTTAAAAGTTTAAAAGCTCTTGGCAAATATTTTTTGAATCTTAAACTTATTAATAAAGTTTTACAATCTCTTTCTAAAAATTGGGATTCGAAAGTAACTACAATACAAGAGGCAAAGGACTTAAACAAGTTTCCACTTAAAGAGCTTATCGGGTCTTTAATGACCTATGAAATATTTTGTATTTAACATGATAAACATGAGAACTATCTTCCAAAGAACATGATAAAAGACAAAGACATGCTTATATAAAATAAATTACATACATAAAAAGTGAATAAATTTTTTTTGAAAATTTCTCTCTCTATTTTATCGATTTTTCAATAAGAGATTGATAAATCTATTTATGTCATTTTAAATCTCTAGAAAGTGATTTTGATGATTTGGCAAATTAAATTTGAATAAGTTTTATCCGAATCATGAACTTGTTACATGAGATTTTTTATGAATCAAGATTTTTGATCTCCCAAGATTTCTTTTCGTTATTTACTAAAGAGGAGCATTATATAAATAAATGATGAATTTTCTCTTAATTCCTCAAAATTATAACTTCAAATCATTTATGAATCAAGATCTCTTATTATGTGTTCTTATATCATTCCTTCATATTATTTAAGAGGAGATTTTTTTTAATATATGAATCATGATTTTAGCAACCTGAGTTTTCTTATACATGAATCAAGATCTTTTATTCTCCTACATTCCTTTGTGCTATTTACTAAAGAGAATATCTTTTTTAGAATTCATGACTTAGGATTTTCCTTGCTATTTGGTCTCCTAAGATTTCTTTTCATTTTTTTAAAGGAGATTAAAATGAATCATGTCTTTTGGTATTCACATGATCTTTGATATTATATCTTTCTTGACATGATTTTCATTATATACAATTCATTTGTATTTATGGTTGTATACCTTGTGTGATTCTTAGAGCATTGATGTAAGAAGAAAAATTTGCACCATTGTATTATTCCCCTCTTCTTCTTTTTCTTATTTATAATGACAAAGAGGAGAAAGAAAATTACTAGCATCTCAAGAGTACCAAAAGTACTAGCTTGAATGTTAAACTTAGGCATGTTAAATCTCCCAAATGCATAAATTCTTCTTATACATTTTTCAGATCATGATCTTGATATCTCGATTTTTATGACTTGAGTTTTCTTTTTGAATCAAGATCATTTCCTATCATTCCTTCTATTTACAAAAGAAGAGATTTGTCAAAAATGATACATTGTCTTTTGGTATTCATGACTTGATCTTTCATTTTTGATGATTGAAATATTGATGTAAATTTATCTTTGTAATTTATCTTTGTCATGATTTAAAAATTGATATAAAGGGAAAAGAATTACAACATTGTATTCTTTCCTTCTTCTTAACAATAACATAAGGGGAGAGAGTCTTGCTAGCTTGCACATCACAAAGAAAATAAAAATTGCTAGCTTGCACATTGCAAAAGGAAACAAAAGCACTATCTTGCCCATCTCAAGAAGCAAAGAATTGCTAAACTTGAATATCTCTAAAACTTGCTAGCTTGCATGTTTTAAAGTAATGAAAAACTTACTAAATTACTAGCTTGCATATCACAAAAACTTGCTAGTTACACTTCTCCTTTTTGTTGATGACAAAAGGGAAGAAGTTATGATGATGATTTAAATTTGTAAATCATGTATGTTATACCGTAATAATTTGAAATCATGCATATGACTTTCTGAATTCAAAGTTTCTATCAATATATTGATATGGGGAGTTTAGTTTAAACTCCATCATTAATTGGTTGTCATCATCAAAAAGGAGAAAATTGTTAAATCTTATATTTTTATGTTAAAATCAATTGATGAGTTTATGATCTAATATGTATTTTGAGTGACATAGGACTAACTTCGATCAGAAAAGGAAAATCGATTAAAGTAGGAAGAATCGAATGTTGGGCCAGAGTGAACATGTTAAAAGATTAGACGTCAGCTAGAGGATCGGTTGACATGCCGGTAGGAGTTGTGTCGTGAGTTTGGGCATCGGGCCAGAGGATCAAACATTGCACCAAGGAGATCGGAAGTTGTGGAAGATAAACATGCCGATTGAGCAATACACTAAAGGAGAGGACAATTTGCCGAAAGATCAGATGAAGCTTTGGATGAACCAATGACATGTCGGACAATATAGAATTCTAGTATTATAATCGGTTGTCTTAATTGGTCATAGTTAGGTCACAATTGAGTTGGTTTTGGGTGTAACCATACCAACTCAATTAGGGGCCTATTGGGCTTGAGTTGGGACTATTTTGGGCTAAGTGGAAGGCTCATTCGGTCACCTAAGATTAGGTGGAACACATATGAGTTGAAAAAGTCAAGAGCATACTTTTCCAGGTTGTCAGGCAGTGGTATCGCCAGATTGGGTGGTGGTACTGCCAAATAGTCTCCCAAACTATGTCAAGTGGTGGTACAATCTCTTATATTATGTCAGGCAGCGGTATCGCTAGACTAGGCGATGGTACCGTCAAGTGTTAGTTCTGTAGGTGATGGTACCACCTAGCACAAGTGGTGGTACCACTAAGACTCGAGAAACCCAAGATGAGACCTCTTTTGGCTCCAAATTTGAATCCATTTGGGGTCTATAAATACCCTAGCTATTCCTACTTAGACAAACAAGAATTAAGCAGAAAGGAAAAATAATTCTGAGTTGAAAAAGTATTGTAATCTCTCTAAAGTTAGTGAGTCTCTTTCTCCTAAAGTTAGAAGGTTTCTAAAGGATAAGTGAGGTCTAAAAGAGAGAGATGTGTAAAGGTTCTCTCCCGAGCTTGTGAAAAGAAGAAAGAGTTGTAAGGGTAGTTGATCTTCGCCTATTGAAAGAAGATCGGTAGTGGAAGCTGGTAGCCTAGAGTGAAGAGGAATCGAGAGTGGATGTAAGTCACGACGACTGAACCATTATAAATCTGGTTTATATTTACTTTATGCTTTTTATTCATATTGTAAACTGATTTACTTATTCACTATGCTTATGAATGCTTTTAAATTAAACTCATTTTCTAATACAGATTTTATCGAATGAGATTTTCAAATCGACGTGATTTTACATAAGCACTAATTCACCCCCTCTCTTAGTGCCGATTTTGGTCCTAACGCTATTCTCTTCTCCCCTTCTCCTCCTCAGATAGTGTTAGGAACGGGGTCGGCACTAAGAGGGGGGGGTGAATTAGTGCAGCGGTAAAATCACGTCTTCAAAAACCTTTGTACGATAAAAGTCGTTTACGTTGAAAACCGATTTCAGAAACTTAACTTGAAAGCATACGTTTATGAATTAAAGGCAGTAAGCACTTAAAGAGGTTTGCAGTAAGGTAATAGCAAGAATAAAATGCAAACCAGAGAGCACAACAATTTTATAGTGGTTCGGTCGTCGTGACCTACATCCACTCCGCCGATTCCTCTTCCGTCGAGGCCACCGACATCCACAAATGGTCTTCCTTCAATAAGCGAAGACCAACCACCTTATTACACCCCTCTTCTCCTTTTATTGGGTTTAGGAGACAACCCTTACAAGCACTCACACTTTTCTCTTATAGAATTCTAACACTTAGACTAGAGGAGGATTCTCACAAGAGATTTCTACAACGTTTCTTTACATTTAAACTCTCTGTGCTTGTGTCTTTTAACCAGGGATGAGAGGGGTATTTATAGGCTTCAAGTTGATTCAAACTTGGAGCCTAAAACTTTCCCATCCCGGGTTCCCCGGGCACGGGCGGTACATTGTCAGTGTTAGTCTGACACTGACACTGCACTGTCAGTCTGACACTAACACTACACTGTCAGTCTAACATTGACACTGAGACTGCCAGGGGCGATACAACCGCCCAGACTGGCAATACCACCGCCTGACATAGTCTCGAAGATTGTGCCACGACGGTGAGACTTCTTGGGGCACTATTTGGGCTTCTTATTGGGCCCAACTTAGTCCTTACATGGGCCTAGCTGGCCCCTAATTGGGTTGGCCCAAATCCAAACCCAATTACATACTAACTATGAAATCTAAGACATAATCTGAGCTAAACAAGTTCGTAAGTCTATCCTTTTGGCGAGCTTCCGACGATCTTCCGGCGATCTTCCGGCGAACTTTCGACGATCTCTCGGTAATGTTCCGACGGACTCCCAACAAGCTCCTGGACTTCACGATGATCTTCTTGGCGGGTTCCGACGAGCTTCTCTGGCAAGCTCTGAGACTTCTCGGCTAAAAATATCTCATCCCGGGTTTCCCGGGCACGGGCGATACCACCGCCTGCGTTGGGCGGTACCACCGCTAGTGTCAATCTGACAATGACACTGCACTGGGTGGTACCACTGCCTAGGGGGCTGTGCTAGGCGGTACCACTACCTGGCACCTTGCAAGGGGCGGTACCACCGCTTGACATAGTCTCAAAGATTGGTACCACTGCCTAGGGGGCTGTGCTAGGCGGTACCACTACCTGGCACCTTGCAAGGGGCGGTACCACCGCTTGACATAGTCTCAAAGATTGTGCCATGACGGTGTCACTTCTTGGGGCACTGTTTGGGCCTCTCATTGGGCCCAACACAGTCCTTACATGGGCTCAACTGGCCCATAATTGGGTTGGCCCAAATCCAATCCCAATTACGTGCTAACTATGAAATCTATGACATAACTAAGCTAAACAAGTCCGTAAGTCTAGTTTCTTCTGGCGAGCTTCCAGCGATCTTCCGGTGAACTTCCGATGATCTCTCGGAAATGATCCAACGGACTCCTAGCAAGCTCCTGGACTTCATGACGATCTTCTTGGCGAGTTCCGACGAGCTTCTCTAGCAAGTTCCGAGACTTCTCGGCCGGTTCTGATAGAACTTCCGATGAACGTCCGGACTTCCGACGAACTCTCGAACTCCCAACGAAATCGCGTCCTTGACTCCGGGACTTCATTTTGCTTCATGCCTTAGTATCGTAGTTAATCCTGCATATGTAAAACACAATTTGATCTAGATAATTAATACTAAGCATTAATCATGTTGTCCGGCATGTCATTGGTCCCTCGACGCTTC
>LVTN01002612.1:8648-23698 GCA_001649415.1 Musa itinerans
ATGTGTGTGTGTGTTGTGGTAGTAATTTGAGAGTAAAAGGTGATTCTTTCTTGTGATCGTAGTGCTTTTGTGTGCTTTAAGTCCCTCGATATGGAGTCCTAAAACATAAATGCTTGCCTTCATCTCCTTCTGTGTCTTGCTTCATCCTTGTAATTTGATTGTAAATAGGCCACCTTATGGTGCTTACCCACATTTAGGTCTCCTTATTGCTTTCTTTTATATCATTATTGTTAATGATAGTTTTGATTTTTTTTAATAAGGTTGATTTTGGTCATTTTGTTTGACAATCTTACAACTAACTCTCAAGCACCTAATAGTCCGGCAGTGGTGCTCATCAGGATTTGCTAAAGATTTGTGTGTTGATCAGCATGGAAATTCTTGCATTAAACTGTATGAAAAATCTAGTGTGTGAGAATCAAGCTAACAAAATCAGGAGCATTCTTGTGAAGTGACAGAGAATATATGAGGTTATGAAATGGAAGTCAATTAAGCTAAAATAGTTTCATAAGTGGTCCAAGATGTTGCTCTAGGGTTATAGACGATTGAGATAATGCAGCCCCTTGTATCAAGATGCCAGAGTTCAGTTGATCCCATTCTAGATTTGGTTTGGCATGAGCTGACCAAAATCCTTGGTTTTACGCTAGGATTGGTAGTTCTTCATGCCATACTTGGTGATTGGATCTCATAAAGTCCAGTTATTTCAGGTCAATAAAGCCTAGTTATTTGGGGTTAACTACATGATCTTTTCTTGCCATTGGATTCTATTAAGGGCAATATCATGTGTTTCAATGTAGAATATGGAATCAAAGAACTAGAGAAGATTGATGAAAACTTGGTTTGAAAGGATAAATGGTTTTTATTTCCTTTGGTTTATCTAATCCTGTGAGATCAATTACAATATCAACAAAACTGTAAGTTCTAACCAGTGTTTTCAAAAGGTGCTCGGGTGAGGCGTTTTGATGAAGCATTGCCTAGGCGTCGAGTGCCTCAATTGAACCCTCGAGTGAGGATGGGTCTGGGTTCGTGCCTAGTTCGATTGAACAAGCAAGTTGGTTCAATTGAACCAACCAATCTGCCCTAACACAACATTCCCACCCCTTTGTGCTTGATCCAGTTTATCTTCGAAGTGAAACCCAATGTCTATTGTTGTCAACGCCACTTTCATCCGCAGCTTCCTTCGTCATTGTTGCCATCGTTCATAGCTTCCTTCGTCGTTGCTACTATCATTCACAGCTTCTTCCGTTGTCGCTTTCATCGGCAGCTTCCTCCACTGTCGCCTTCACTCGCGGCTTCCTCCTTCATCGTCGTCTTCGTCCGCCGTCCTCTCCTTCTCCCTACCTTCCTCTACAGTCGCCTTTTACTCCTCTTCTTAATCCATTCTTTCTCATGTTGATTAACTTGCTATACCATATTAAGGTGATGCACTATTAGTTTGTTAGGAGTTAGAATCGTTTAGCACCATATTGAAAACATTGTTTAGCATAGGTCTCCATCAATAGAACCCTGTTTAGCATAGGTTTCAAATTTCAATTGTAATATGTATTTTTAAAATTTTAATATTTTGGAGTGTCTTGCATCGCTCAGGTGAGCTTAGGCAAGCACCTAGCGGGTGTTTTGAGATCTTGGTGCCTAATGCTTATAAAGACTTGCCTAGGTGCCTCGAGCATTTTGGGACTTTGGCATCTAACACTTTTAAAAACACTAGCCCTAGTTACTTGGGATTTAGTGAGATTGATTCTTGATCTAGGCCTCAGGCATTTTGAGACCTTGGCGCCTAACACTTTTAAAAATACTGCTCCCAATTATTTGGGATGCAGTGAGATCAATTCTTGATCAAAATACTCGGTTTTATGTGGTAGTTCTTTGTGCAATAATTGGTGGTTGGATCTCATAATTGATATGTTATAAACCTCTCAGTTATTTGGGGTCAGTTTTATAGATCTTTTTTCTTGCCATTGGATTCTGTCGAGGGCAATATCTAATAACCATAACGACCTTTGGTTTATCTAATAAAAGTTCCCTACAGTGAGATCAATTCTGGTAAAGTAACCTTGTAATTTAGAGGGGATCTGGGTGGTTCCAGCATTTAGGAAATGTGGAAATGAGATGTGCAGCAATCAAATACTACCTCTGAAAGAATGCTTCTCAGCTAGTGAGAGGCCTCATCAAATCTTCTGTCATTTGTTTACATATTTAGATATACTTTGACAATATCAACTCTTCATTATTTCTGAGATATGTAATGTATGTTTTCTGTTAGCTATATATGGAACTTGATATGTGCTGATGAACCAATATGGATGTTATGATATGTATAAACCGTGTTCCCTGGTGATTTCCGTTAGTAATATGTGTGTGGGTTTCTGCAGGACAAAGGTCGGCCCTTGCCAAAGTTTGGCGAGTGGGATGTCAATGATCCTGCTTCTGCAGAGGGGTTCACTGTGATCTTTAATAAAGCCCGAGATGAGAGGAAAACAGGGAGCAATGCACGAGAAACAGACTCGCCTGGGAAGGAGGAGACAGGTTTTAAACATGGACCGTATGCTTCCAAGTCTACTGCTGTAAGTAATTCATGAGCATGTTATCGGCTCATTCCCTTAATTTTGCTTGGAACATTATATAGCTTGAAGTTAAATCCTTAAATCTGCAGCACCTTCAGAGGTTAACTTTATCTGTTGCATTTTTTGTGTCCACAGAAGAAATGGTTTTGCTGCATGCAAGCATCAGCAGAATCATGAGGATGAATGCTTGTGGTTTATGAGTTATGGTATTGATCGAGTGACGGGAAGTGCTGGCCACCATTTATATCTGTTCCTGTTGACATTTCATTTGCAGTAGTTGAAGGTTAAGATGGCTCGAGTGAGCAAGACTGGAAGAAAGCTGGGGAGGGTTGGAAAGGCTTAGTCATATTCATTTATTTATGTGAACACATGCATATTCGAAACTTAAATTGATCTCGTTTTCTTTTTCTATTCCATATGTTATCCCATTTTTGTTTCAGATAAGTTGTGATAATGCTTTCCCGGCACTGATACATCGTTTATTGTTTATAGTGAAGGTTTATAATCTTCACTTAACACTGATTGGGAATGTGCACCAGTAGGTGTAGGAACTTGAGAGAGTACAAGAGATTTCAGATATCAACCTTATAAAGATTGAGATTGACTCAAGCCTAATGTTTCTCCTGTCGCTAGTTTCTGACCTTGTTCACCAATGGCAGACTACCCTTGGACATGATCTCTAACCTGGAAGTATTCGAAGCATGTGAGAACAAAGAAAGCCCAAATTGCACAAGCTCCGGAAGAAACAACCTCGATGACAGGAAGCCTTGCAAGGAACGTGGCTCTAAATCGAATAACGCATCGAAGAATCTCCTTGTGGCTTGCAAGTCCAGTTTGAGCAGGACATCCATGCCAAAGCAGAACTCCCTCTGTCTTCTCCCCTCGATCGGCCACAGATCCTTCCAAACCCGCGACGACAGTTCGTCGCCCAGGAGGCCATGGTTTGGACCGAGGTACTCGACAATGGAGTTGGCGACGACGGGAGCTGCTGCGAGAGTCCTGGCGATCATGTACCCTGTGGATGGATGAACCATGCCCGCGGTTCCTCCTATCCCACCACCCTCTGCGGGAGCAATGGCAGCGGCCCGTCCATCGGAATAACGCATCTATCGTCCTCTTCGATGCCATTCACTTTGATGCCCAATGCCTCAGTCGAGCCACCATCCTCTCCTGTATGTCCTCCATCTGCAGTCCTGGGCAGGCGACCAGGGAAGTCTCCTCCAAGAAGATGCTCGTGGATGAGAATGGCATCGCGTACAGAAACGTCGGGACTTTGCTGTTCCTCTCCTTCAGCTCTGTTCCATCCTTGAGGTGCGAGTCTCTCCAGCCCATGAACACCATCTTATCCAGATCGAATGGGTGGTCTTCTACCTCCGCCAAGATCCCATAGGCTACCTGGTACCCAGGATTGTACGGCTTGTCGTACTGCACCAGGCACCTCGAGAACCCCGTCGCGTCGAGGACGACGGTCGCCTGGATCGTGACCCCGTCGCTGCAGATCAACAGCGATTTCGTCTCCTCGTGGATGACCTTGACGACCTTGGACGGGTGGAATCGAACACCATTCGAGACGTCTGCATTATCTTCGATTTGACCTGCTTGCGGTTGACCCGGCCGTACGGTCGTCCGAGAATCCTCTTCCTCCGATCGTTGACGTAGACCACGGCGCCGGGCCAGGTGGCGTCGAGGCAGTCGAGGAGACCCATGGCTTCGAACTCCTCGACCCAACGGCGGTAGTTGTTCGGCCACACGAGCCTGGGCGACGGGTCGATGGAGCAGACGAAGACACCTGCCTCGGACACCTGCTGGGCGACGGCGAGCCCCGCAGGGCCTCCGCTGACGACGGCGAGGTCCAAGGTGAGACCTTTGGACGGGTCATAGGAGGGAAGGTCGAATTCAAGATTCTCCTTCTTAATCCGTGGAACAAATTCTAGGATTGCATTGCTGCTAGCTCGGGCAGCAGAACTCCTCATAGCCCATTTCTTGTAGGGTTTTCTGGGGAGAACACCGGTTCCGCAGTCCTGAAGCTTCGGGGAACGAGAAACGCCACACCTTTCAGCAATCCTGTGACCAAGGTGGAGCAACTCGAGCCTCCTGTGAGTTCTGAGGAGGGTACCCATTACGGTAAAGCGTTGGATTCGCTTCGGAAGGCCAGGCTCCTGCAGAAATCAATCACCTCAAAGATTCAGATTTTGAGCTTAGTTGTAAGCTTCAAGAACAGGAGAAAGCTTTAGAAGCCGGCCAAATCCGAAGAACAAATACAGCTCTTAGGCAATTGCCCAAAATCTCGGCTTTAACGATGCATCCAAAGGGCACTTCCGAGTTAGAGATCCGGAGGGAGAAGCAGCAGCAGCTAAAAGCCGGAAGCTACCATCCAAAAGAAGAGAGGAAAAGCTGGAGAGGGAAGCATCGCCTAGTTTGAGGGAAAGACGCAAAGTGGAAGCTTTTGTGGAGTCCGAGTCGTGGCACAAGAACGGGCTCCGCACGAAGCAACGTGTACGGAGCCAGCGTTTCACGTGCTGCGAAAACGTGCGCTCGCAAAAGCTCCTCCCCATCGTCATCGAGCCCCGTAAGACCAAACCATCTCGCGGACGCTCGCACGGGATGATGATGTGCACCTACGTTGCACGGAACGTTCAAGTAAAGATTTCTGCAAAGGTTGCGACTTGGGTCGAAAAATCCAATTACGGTTATAACATTGGGTTGGTTTAAACCGGAAAAGCTAGACGATATCTCGATTGAACCCAATCTAATTCGAGCCACACCAGCTTTGTTATACATAGTAGCCATGAATAACCCGAATTACTTGACCCGAACCCATACTAAGTCGATGGAACATGCATTTGGGTTAGGTTAGGTGTACGTTTCGCTTCGTGCTTTAACGTAACAGTATTCGCTAATCCTATCATTTGTACCGCATATAATTTTTAAGCTTTGTTTCATCGCCCTTGGGCGGGCGCTGAAGGAAGAAAGAGTCCGGAACCTCGAAACTAAAAGAAGCTCTCATCGTGATTGGAAGTGGCTTGTCCCCACAAGTGGGGCCCTATTTCATCCTCCAATCACACAAATTATGTGGGGCGGGAACGTGACTCAGAGGTGGGTGAAAAGGCATCGTTTGATCCCGGTCTATTAGGAGCCATTTCGGCCTAAGGAAGTCGTCGCGTCCGCCACTGCGCTCTGCTCAGCCCCGCCTCGTTCCAACTCTGCGGGTTTCCGCTTCCATGGCCTCGCCGCCTCTCTCCTCCCCCAGCGGCGACGACGGCGGATCTCTCGTGGCGGATCCCGGCTCTCAGGCCGGAAGTGCCGCCGGGAGTTTGCAGGGCAGTGACGGGGTACTCTCCGCGCCGCCCGCCGCAGCAGGACCCGGCGCCTTCCCCGCTGCCTCCTCCGGCGGGGGAGACGACGCGGAGTACGGGTTCCAGCGGCCTGGGTTCGGAAAGGGGCCGCTGGTGGGCACGGTCCAGCCCTACGATCGGCACCTGTTCCTCTGCTATAAGTCGCCGGAGGTGTGGCCCTCGCACGTCGAGGGGTCGGAGTCCGACCGCTTGCCGAGGTTCCTGGCGGGTGAGATCAAGAACTGCGCGTCCTCGATCGATAAGAAGGTGAACCTGCCTCCTGAGATCTAGGGTTTCCGCCATCCCTTGCGATTTATTCTTGATTCTTCTTTCCGAGGATGTTCTTGGCATTTTGTGGGATGTGGTCAGGGGATTAGGGTTCCGATCGTTAGCTCCAACCGGTGATCATTTCGCAAAGGATTGATTTCCTAACTCGAGGATAAACCCCGGTGAAGTAGTTGTATATGTTTTCCTTTCATGTTCTAAGGGTATGGTACTGATCCTTTCGGTTATCTATCTTCTCGATCTATGCTTTGTGATCATTCGTTTCTTAGAACACAGCATGGAGTGACTTGTTGCTATCTTCCTATCGGGTAACCGCCAGAATCAAACCTGTAGAATGACACCTTAACATAACACTGGATTCAGTGTTATAACTTACCAATCTTAAACGAAACTGGTGCAAACCGAACGACTTTGTGTCAGCATACAAAATCTTGGTATTTCAAGGGGCTTTGGGCACACGTGATGTAGCTATAACCTTTTTAACTTCAACCGTTATGTTAAGGAATCTGTTGTGTTATGGATTCTGATTGGAGGTCATACAGCAGGTGAATCCAGTGTTACTCCGATTTATTAGGTATTTCCCTTTCTTCCTCGTTGGACCTTCCATTTTTGTTTAGATTTGTTGTGAATCTGTTGTTCCATTATCTTATGACAATATAATTTTAAAATTTTCAATATAAACATTTTTTGAGTAGAGAGAAGATAGCCTCCATGTCGTATCAAGTGTTTCAAAATGCTACAAATATGTGCACAAGAGGTTACCAGCACTGTGGAATTTCACCATTGGTCATACAGTGTTCACAAGCTTTGTCAAATTTAACATGAGCTAAGCTATTGGTTACAGTCACCAATATGTTTTCTATGGTCACTTTTAATTGTGTTAATCCCGTATGTCTTCTGGATAACTATTTTTGCTGACTATATTTGTTGTTTGCTGCAAATTTTAATTGCTTAAGAGACAATAGAAGTGTGTTATTTTCCTGATGGTTTGAATTTCAATTGCTATAGACATAATACTTTTTTTGGAAATTAGAGAAGCATTTTTCTTCTACTGTAATATAACGACATTATGTATCTTTTCTGTGTGTTATGAGACCAATTAACTAGGTGATTCTTTAAGAATCATGATAAGTACAAAGTACTTATCCATTTCATATTGTTGATGTGTTCATGGTACTATGAAACACCAGTACATCAAATTGGCTTTCTTCATATTTATGTGGAACCTGATATTCGTAGGATACCTTTCCAATACATGACATATACTATGCAATTTGTTAAATAATTGCTAATAACCATTAGATATATTGTTCGAAGAGCAGATTTCTAATTAGGTATATTTGGTGCTTTTTATTATTTTAAAATCATTGAAAGAATTGGCTGCTTAATCTGGAATTGGAAGGCTGGCTTCTTTATGGAAAAAATTATTGACTACAAGCACTTAGTTCCTTTTAGATGTTCTTTCAGTAATGTTGATCAAGGCATTCTGCTTCTATCTAATGACTTAGACTAGAATTTGTTACCTACTATAGCAACCGACTTCAATAAGCAGATCAATGAAGATTGTCTACCAAAATAACAAATACTACAACCCAGGAAATTTCACCTGACAGACATTTATGTTCCAAATGTCTCAAAGTATTGTGTCATAGAGATCTTCTCGCATTTGAATAAATGATTGATGATTCTATTAGTAGCAACATATACGCTCATACAATGTAAACCGACCTCGCTGGAAGTTTGGGACTCTTGGTCATGGATTCATAAAGAGAGGTGCACTGACTTTTGAATGGAAGTTTCTCCATGATGTTGACAGTTTCTTCCAGTTTACAAAGATCTTCACCTCTTTCCTGAGATTACATGAGCATTGTGCCCCCTACTCTAACAGCAGTTCCTATGTTTTATCCATTGTACAATTGTGTAAAATCTTAAATGGATTATCTGATTGCTAAATTTGGTAAAATGTTCCTCTTTACTTGATTGGGTATATCATGAATTTGTTTGCATTAATTATCTTTTTTCAGTGGTATGATGAAAGGTAGCACTAATTATTTCTCTATCTACTTTTCATAAACTATTGTTTTCTTTTGGAGTTACAGCCATTCAATATGAAATTTCTCTTTTATTTGTAAAAGCTAGTCTTCTCTTTTATATGAAATTTCTAGTCTTCTCTCCCTCATGGAGTCTTCTCTTTTATATGAAATTTCTAGTCTTCTCTCCCTCATGTGCACACACAGGTACCAGAACACATGCACGGACTCCACTTCTTTTTAATATGCCACTTTTTTTTTATATATATCTAGGCCGAAAACTTTCTGCCTTTATATAATAAGACCACGATTACTGTATGTTTTGCATATGCTTTGTGATAGATCTTTTCATTTGCACTATTTCCTGCAGACTCGTCTTACCATATGTGAAGGAGTGGATGGCACTGATTTCTCAAATGGTGATGTCTTGATCTTTCCAGATATGATAAGATACAGGTTATCCAATCAAGAAATAGCTTGTTTACCAAAATGTATAATATTGACATCAATCATATTTCGTTAGGCTTATGTCGAATTTGTTGATTGCAGGCGATTAACACATTTCGATGTTGAACATTTTGTTGATGAAGTGCTTAAGAAAAACTCTGAGTGGCTTCCTTGTACACCTGAGCCACTTTCAGGTTCATACATTTTTGTATGTGCTCATGGAAGCCGAGATCGGAGGTGCGGTGTTTGTGGCCCCATTCTGATTAAAGGATTCAAAGAAGAAATAACATCACGAGATCTGCAGGGTCAAGTATTTGTTAGCCCTTGCTCGCACATTGGTGGACACAAGTACGCAGGAAACGTTATAATATTTAGCCCAAATGCCAGTGGACAAGTAGCTGGGCATTGGTAAGGAGAAATTATGAGGTGGTTTGAGTTGTTTTCTTCAGTTCTTGTCATCTAACCAATAATTGTCTTCTTCGTGCTTTCTAGTTTGTCTATGAAGATGTTCTTCTCAGGGTAAAATCTTACATCGGATCTAAATAAATGGTTTTCTTGTTTTTGTTCTTGTAAGGTATGGATATGTGACCCCAGATGATGTGCCCATATTGCTTGAACAGCACATTGGAAAAGGAAAGATTGTTGATCACCTGTGGAGGTACCTTTCTGACCCTTTTTGCTTTCTTCTATGTTGTCTCTAATTTTTTCACCTGATGTCCCAAAATCAATCATGCAGAAGTAAGCCGTCAATTCTTAGTCTTCAAATCAATGAGATGTAATTATATCCACTATCTCATTCTAAAAGAAAGTGAATTCATGCAACTAAACTCAATGAGGTTACCTCTGGATCAGGGGACAGATGGGGTTATCTGAAGACGAACAGAGAGCTGCTCAGAATCTTAGGCTCCAGCTCAATGGGGAATTGGATCAGAACAGTTATAATGACTCCATTGATACTACCACCGGGAGCAATGGCCGTGCCAGCAGTGTAATGTCTGGCACAGGTGGCTGCTGTCAGGGATCCAGTGAGGCTTCTTGTTGCCAAGTCAAATCAAAGAAGGAAAAACCAGAAAGTCAGTGTGCACGAGAGCAGGAGGCCGCTCAAGACATCGTGCAGAAGAGTAGCAGCAAGGATGGCAACGCTAGTAGCCGCAAAGAGCCCAGCACCAGGAAGCTCTGCCCGATGCCTACCTGGTTTGAGTGCTGGGAACGAGAAGATACCTATGCAGCTCTTGCTGTGGTTGCAGCCATTGCTTCTGTTGCCGTTGCCTATAGCTATTATAGGCAGCTCAGATGAGAATGTTCTGATGCTCCAAGGACAACCCTTTTGCTGCTTGGGCTTCGTTTAACTCGTGTTTAAGATACATACTTAATGTTGTGTGATTTTATGAGGCAATCGATGCTAGAGGACTGAGTGATAACATAATAAGATGTATGATGGCCGAGACCACAGGTGGTTTCTGATGTGTCATTTGAAGTGGCACGTTCTGCACTGTGCTATTTATATGTACTGGTGGTGTAGGTTTACGACATGAATACATTTGACTGACTTGTATGCATGCTTGGAAATGGATGTTATATAGCATGACCGACGTGTGTTCCTAGTATTCCTAGGCACGAATGCAATGCCAATCCGAAATGAAGCTTCACCTACGCACGAACCAATGTGTAGAACAGAATCCTCGGACATGATACAACCAGCGATTGCGATGAATAGGGAGGAACCGCATCGCCAGGTTTTGGGCCACTGCATTGTTCATTCATCGTGGAAGATCTCACTTACATCTCGATGCCAGGAAAAAGAAAGAAGACAAAGAAAAAGAACAGAGAACAGAGACGAATGATGCAGTTACTCGCGAGAATAGTCCTCACCACATCTTTCCTCTGAAGCTTCGTTGGCCATCGTCGAACTCCGCCTCCACCACAGCGCCGCCCGGTAAGGGCTTGGGTACAATAACTCATTGTAAGCTTACCGGAGCTTCCTTGGTAGAGTAAGTAGCCCAACAAATAAATCTTTTAACATCGAATCGCACGGATTTGGGCTTCTTATTCTAACACCGCGGTGAGCGGAATTTACAGAAATATCCGTCAGTCGTTGAAGTGACACAAAAAGGTATTTTTTGAACGTCAAAACTGTTCGACTCTGCCGTTTCTTTCTCTCAATTTGCGGTGACCGGAAACTTGCGAAATTTCCTATACGAATACCGCCTCGCTCGTCTACGAGTAATATGATCTTCTTTTTCTCATCAAATCGTTCGACACTGGGCTTAGTCAACCGCAATTGAAGCATCGATGGCATGCATTGAACAATTGAATATGCGCTATAACAACGTTGATCCCTAGTGGGCTTAGTCATAAAACGAATGAACTATCGATTGCATGCATTGAACAATTGAATATACGCTGAGGCAACGTTGATCCCTAGTGGGCTTAGGGAAGAAACGAATGAACTATCGATTGCATGCATTGAACAATTGAATATACGCTGAGGCAACGTTGATCCCTAGTGGGCTTAGTCATAAAAACAATTGAACCATCGATGGCAAACAATTGAATATACGCTGTGGCAACGTTGATCCCTAGTGGGCTTAGTCATAAAACAATTGAACCATCGATGGCAACTTGTATACCTATATATCGTTCATCTGATATCCCAATCTCTTAGACCACGAACTCCATATCTCCATGTCAGCCTCTCGCAGCTGTCTCATCTCCCTCGCTTCTTATCACTTGGAGCAGCAGAAAAATAAGACGAAGAACTGGTGATTTGACAAATCTTTGTGGAAGCTCGTACCAACCGTATTTTCTTAAAAAAATAAAATAATCATAAACACGTGTTTGTGTTTCTATCTCAGAACCTTTAAGATAATCTTAGAATCTACGTCAATCAAACACCATTATTAAACTAATATTTTTTTATATTTGTTAAAGTCTGAGTTGCCTGAGCTGAAAACCAACTCAAATCCAACTTGATTTCTTTTCGAGCATCTCTCACAAAAAATACTAAGTTAGTTTCTTGACTCTACAAAACTAAGTCGGGAGATGATCCCGATAACACCCCTCCGATGCTTAAATCAGTGATAGATTTCAAACGAGCCAAACTAGTCAAACAAGTTAGACTAACCTATCATTTTTTCAATGTGTCTGAGCATACCGAAGAACCCTTTTTCTTTTTATAATGGAGCCTCAGGGACTATTACACCATTTGTTTAGGGTGATTATGTTTGTTGGTTGCAATTGCTTATAATAGACATTAGACCATCTATCATTTAGTCATACAATTCATAGAAATCCATCCTTCGACATATTTTAATCGATAGCGCATCCACATAGAGATAAAATTATTACTGGGTAGCATATGATATTGACGATTAAGATGATGACACGCCAGTTATGAGATGCCAATGTATCAGCTACATCATATCCACTTAAGATATGCTAGTAAAGGAGAATGGGGGATGTGACCCTAAAATTCCCTTGAAGTCAGCATGAATCAATTTGCCCGACCTACTTTGCCCAACTCAATCGATCTGACTTAATCCTTTCGTTAGGCTTTTTGTCGATCTGGTACACTAGTGATAGTGGTGAAGCAGAAGAGTACGATGGATTATGGTACCATTGTGGAACGCATTAGGCAAGTGGCAATAACATAGTTTTGACTATTACCGAATTCCTACACGAGGGTCAAAAATCTATGGCTTCGATGGATAATGGTGTACCGGTTCATGAAAATCGAGGGTGGCAATGTGCAAAAGATCAAAAAGCTATGCTAAGTGGTGGATTATGGGTCGAATGACTAGGCACGGGGGCGCACTAAGAGTTGATGGTGTGGTAGGATTAGGTAACCATGCACGATGGCACAAGGGGAGGTAGAAGGTTGGGTGTGATAGCATGATAGGGTTAGGTGATTAGGTACGGTGGCACATGAAGGGCCACGGGGTCAAGAGCGGTGGCACGATAGGATCAGGCAATTAGAAGCAATGATGCATGAAGGGCTACTAGTGCCACCGTTGTATGATGGTGTGAGGGTTCAACCGATGTTGTAGTGCCCAAGTTTCACACACATTATATATATATGTATATATATATATATATTATACATATATACATATATACATATATACATATATACATATATACATATATACATATATACATATATACATATATACATATATACATATATACATATATACATATATACATATATACATATATACATATATACATATATACATATATACATATATACATATATACATATATACATATATACATATATACATATATACATATATACATATATACATATATACATATATACATATATACATATATACATATATACATATATACATATATACATATATACATATATACATATATACATATATACATATATACATATATACATATATACATATATACATATATACATATATACATATATACATATATACATATATACATATATACATATATACATATATACATATATACATATATACATATATACATATATACATATATACATATATACATATATACATATATACATATATACATATATACATATATACATATATACATATATACATATATACATATATACATATATACATATATACATATATACATATATACATATATACATATATACATATATACATATATACATATATACATATATACATATATACATATATACATATATACATATATACATATATACATATATACATATATACATATATACATATATACATATATACATATATACATATATACATATATACATATATACATATATACATATATACATATATACATATATACATATATACATATATACATATATACATATATACATATATACATATATACATATATACATATATACATATATACATATATACATATATACATATATACATATATACATATATACATATATACATATATACATATATACATATATACATATATACATATATACATATATACATATATACATATATACATATATACATATATACATATATACATATATACATATATACATATATACATATATACATATATACATATATACATATATACATATATACATATATACATATATACATATATACATATATACATATATACATATATACATATATACATATATACATATATACATATATACATATATACATATATACATATATATATATATATAATATTATCCTAACTTAGTAATGTGATTTGTGATATCTATGCTTTATAAATATGATATATGATATGCACATGTTTTCGACTTTTTAGATTGAAGTACATACTTTCCAAAACTATTTCCTTAGTATTTTATAAAATGTTAGTTGAGTATGAATTGTTAGGATCAAGTCGGCACTAAGGGGGGGGGGATGAATTAGTGTAGCAATAAAAATATCGGTTTTGAAATACTGTCGTTCGATGAAAAACTATATCGGAAAGATATTAACTTGAAAGCATATGGAAGCATAGTGAATAAGTAAATAAAATAGTTTGCAATGAAAGTATAGAGCTTAAAGTAAATGCAAACTAAGTTTATAGCGGTTCGGTCATCATGACCTACGTTCACTCCCGATTCCTCTTCCGTCGAGGTCACCAGCATCCACTAACGATTTTCCTTCAATGGGCGAAGACCAACTACCCTTACAACTCTATTCTCTTTTTGATAGGCTATGGAGAGAACCTTTACACCCCTAGTCACTCATCTCTAAACAAAAATCACACTTAGACTAGAGGAGGAGAACTCTCACAAGATTACAATAGAATTTTTCCTTGTTTTTGTTCTTAGTTCTTGTGTTATCTGAGCATGGATGAGAGGGGTATTTATAGGCCCCAAATGGATTCAAACTTGGAGCCTAAAAGTGTCTTATCCCCGGTTTACAGGGTATTGGTGGTACCACCACTTGTGCTCGGCGGTACTACCGCTTGCAGCACTAACACTAGGCGGTACCATCGCCTAGTCTAGCGATACCACCACCTGACATAATCTAAGAGACTATGTTTAGGTGGTACCACCACCTGACATAGTCTTGGAGACTATGTCTCAGAGACTGAGCCACTAGCGGTGCCACCGTTTGGACCCAACTTTTAGGTCATTGATTGGGCCTTTCTCTTGGCACAAAATAACCCTAATTCGGGCCTAGTTGGCTCCTAATTGAGTTAGCCTAATTATATTCTAAACCAACCCAATTACAACTAAAACTACTTTGATCTAGATAAATTATTACAAGTAAGAATACTGAGTTGTCCGGCATGTCATTGGTTCATCCGGTACTTCGTTCGACCCTTCGGTGCATTGTCCTCTCCTTTGGCATATTGCCCAATCGGCGTGTTACCTTCCCGTAACATCCGATCTCCTT
>LVTN01002613.1:13517-26769 GCA_001649415.1 Musa itinerans
TCTTTATGCTCACCCCGTTACTATATAAATTTTTCAGGGTAGCTTGTCACGCACTAAAAAGCTAGAATTGGGTTGAAGCAATGAAAGGCTAGAAGATTTTTGGGCTAATCTTTGTTGGTTGATAGGTTTTTATTGTATAGTATACTTTACTTCTGATTGTAATGTTAAGGATATGTTAATACTTATGTGTTGTAAAAGTTTAAATGACCGCTCATGTTTATGGAATGATAAGTTCAAGTTGTATAAGGATATGAACTCATGGTAAATATTATCTTTTTGTGATTGTATATATTTCTACGATTATGGATTTGTGTTGTGGTTGATGTTTAGTTGAGTTGCCCTTTGGGTTTTATGAATCTGTGAGTGAAGTAGAGTAAGACTTATGAAATGTATAGGTTTATGAATTGTGAATATTGATTTGAATGGTTCTTAGTATCCTCAAATTGTTAGATTGGATCTTGGATCGAATTGATGATGAATTATAATATTATTGATTTTAGACAGGGTCACACCTCCTGAATGCGATAATTCGGGGGGGGCATGATAGTACCACCGCCTGATAGGGGCGGTTCCACTGCTTGGCAGACCTGGGAGACTGAGCTCCTGGGCGGTGCCACCGTCGACCCAGGCGGTGCCACCGCCGACCCAGGCGGTGCCACCGTCGACCAGGAAATCTAGGTCCAAATGGACTGATCCATTCGACCCAATTTGGGTTTGTCAAGGGCCCAATTGCCCCAAGATTAAGTTAATGGGATCACCTCCCATTTCTAACTTAATCATCATGCTAATTATGATATTTTAAGACATTTACTGCAACTTGCTCCGGTGCGTCAATCGCTTCTTTCGGCGAGCTTCTGGCGAACTTCCGGCGAACATCCGACGAACCTTCGACGATGCTCCGGCGGATTTCCGGCAAACTCCTGGACTTGCGATGATCCACTTGACGAGTTCCGAAGAGCTTCTTTGGCAAGCTCTGGACTTCTTGGATTTGTTCCCGTAGAACCTCCGATGATCGTCCTGACTTCCGTCGAACTCTCGAACCCCCAACGTAATCATGGTCTTGACTCCGGCGCAACTCCTGCTGCATGTTTTACTTTCATCGTTGTTAATCCTGCACACTTATCTCAACATATGGATTAGATAACAAATGATAATTGACTTCATCATCAAAATCTGAGATTCAACAATACCAACTGTTAAGATCGAGTCGACACTAAGAGAGGGGGTGAATTAGTGCAATAGATAAAAATCACGTTAGTTCGAAAATCTTCATTTCGATTAAACCCATTTTGGAAAGATACTAAACTTGAAAGCGTTCATAAGAGTGTATTGAGAAAGTAAATCAAGTAAGGAAGTTTGCACTAAGGTAAATTGCATAAATAGTAATGTAAACTAAATTTTTATAGTAGTTCGATCGTCATGACCTACATCCACTCTAACGATTCCTCTTCCATTAAGGCTACCGACATCCACTAACGGTCTTCCTTCAATAGACAAAGACCAACCACTTTTTACAACTCTATTCTCCTTTTGACAAGCTCAGGAGAAACCTTTACAAGTTTCACACCTCTCTTAGAATGAACTTAAAACTCTAAGAGGTGGAGGGGAACACTCAATACTTTTCAAGCTTTTTCAACTCTTTTTCATCAAGGATTCTTTTCTCCTTTCTACCCAATTTTTACTGTTTCATGCAGAAATAACTAGGGTATTTATAGACCCCAATTGGCTTTAAAAATGGAGCCAAAAGGTATCATCCCAGGTTTCCCGGGTCCTGACGATACCACCGCTTGTGTTGGGCGGTACCACTACCTACAGCACTGACACTAGATGGTACCACTACCCAGTCTAATGGTACCACCACCCAGTCTAGTGGTACATCGCTTGGGAGATTGCATCTGGGCAATACCACCACTTGACAGTCTCGGAGACTGAGTCTGGGCAGTACCACCACCTAACACAATCTCGGAGACTGTGCCATCGATGGTTCCACTAGTTTGGGTCACTGTTTGGGCCTTTCACTTAGCCCAACACAACCCAAACTTGAGCCAAGTTGGCTCCTAATTAAGTTGGTATAATTATATTCTAAACCAACTCAATTAAACTTTAAACTAACTCAATCTAGACATAATCGATTACAAGCGAATCCTATATTGTCCGGCATATCATTGGTTCTTCCGGCGCTTCGTCCGATCTTTCGGCATATCGTCCTCTCCTTCGGCGTATTGCCCAATCAGCATGTTGTCTTCTCATAACATCCGATCTCCTTAGCGCAATGTCCGATCTTCTTGGCATGATACTTGAATTCACAGATCGAAGCCTTCTACTGACACGTCGACCGATCCTCCGACCTGACGTCCAATCTTCTAACTTGTTTGTTCCGACCTAATGTCCGATTCCTCCTACTTTAATCGATTTATCTTTTTTGATCGAAGCTAGTCGTATGTCATTTAAACGCACATTAGATGACAAACACATCAATTGATTTCACCATCAAAATTCGAGATTCAACAGTAAACTTTCTTGAAATATAATCTCTTTCTTCTAGAATTAGAAGTCTTCTAAATTGAGGAGTGGGTCCTTTTATAAAAGAGAGATATGAATGTTCTTTCTTGAGCATGTGAAATGGAGAAAGAGTTGTAAAGAGGGTAATTGATCTTCGCCGGTGACCTCAAGGGAAAAGGAATTGAGAGTGGACGTAGGTCGCGATGACCGAACCACTAGGAAATTAGTTTACATTTACTTTATGCTTTTTGTTCATATTATAAATTGATTTATTTGCTCACTACTCTTTACGAATATTTTTAAGTTAAACATATTTTTAATATCGGTTTTTATCGAATAAAATTTTTAAATCATAATTCTACAAGAGCACCCCCTCTTAGTATCATTACAGTTCTAACAAATAAAAATAGAAATGCAAATCGCAACGGTCGTCCAAGTGTGTAGTTGCCACTTGCCAGCGGTACATTCCACTGAAGAGAACATAAAAGGAAGCAAACTGTAAACCCCGCAGGTCTTACGCAGAAGCATCGACTCTTTGGTAATCTTACTCAACCTCCTGTCATCTCCCTGCATCCCAACCGAGGCTCTACAAGCATGCAAAACCCTCTCTCTCTCTCTGTCTCATCTAATAAACCCAGATGCTGCTATTTACTATCTCAAGGCTTCTCAGCACAGCAAGTGGAAACCACCAAGAGAGAGAGAGAGTGGATAATGTTACGAAGGGAATGGAATGAAGCCAATGACCCTCGTTACATGTTCTGCAATGTCTCAAGTATACGCGATTTTGTCGGACCTTTTTGTTGTTTTCTTCGTGTGTGCTTTCTTAGTCATTCTCTCTCTCCGTCTCTCTTTAGTTGTCTGCCTGCGGGAGAATTGAAGTTGCATTAATGCAGTTTGGTGGAGTCACTGATCGAGGGAAGTAACGAGTATAAACCACATATCCAACTGCAAATACTTTTGACTCATTTATGCTTCGTTCCCTCCTCATCTCTTGTTTCTACCACTACGAGAGTCTTATAAAGCAGCATTAGCTGAAGGCGTGTCCTATCGGCCATGAGGAAGAGATGGGCTCCCACTGCCTTGGTCGCTTGCTTAGTCCTCGTCGTCATTGCTATGTGCCGAGGGATGGAGGCGAAGCGCAGTCATGCGGTGGAAGTTGAGAGGAGACCAGCAGCAAACAACTCGGCTATCGGCGTTGCTGCCGTTGACGTACGTAGGTGCAGAGACAAGAAGATGGATGTTTGTGGTTATCTCGTTCGAGCACAGCAGAATCATAGCTTGGTTGACGACGACAAGCGGGTCGTCCCTACTGGCTCGAATCCCTTGCACAATCGATGAAGGAAGTATTAGATGTTGGTCATCACAGAGAGGAGGAGGCTGAAGAAGAATAAGTGCTGTTTTTTCTGCTCTCTTTGGGTTCGTTTAGGAAGGAAATATGACCTTTTTTCCTCTCTCTCTCTTCTTGTGGGTTTTACAAGTGTAAAAAGTGGGTCTGTAGTGATCCTTACAACGCCTGACATGTGACCGTTTCAAACAAGCATACCTCCTGCCTTGACATCAATGGCCTGTTTGAAATCATCACATGAAGAAGATCTTTGAATTTTCATGGAAGAGCAAAAAAGTCATTCCTTGTAATCAACCATTGAGAAAGGATCAGATTGATGAGCTTTTCTTTTCCTCAAGAAATAGTGTTCTTTAATAACACTTACAGGTTAGTCTCAAGAGCTTGTCTTTTTTATGCATGGTTTATCCTCTAAATTCTTTCACAATATGTAGCTTCTTGTGATGAGTAGTTTGCTTCCTCGTGAAAGGGCTACAAGCGGGCACAAGCAGAGAGACCACTTAATGCAGTAATTACTCAAGGCTGGCTTCTGATTCAATAGTATTATGATTCGCAAATCACAAAACAGTCTCTCTCTCTCTCTATATATATATATAAAGTTAAAGCCATGTAGTCTGGCGAAAAAAAATATAGATACCGCATTCTTGCCATCATCAACACATAATAGATTGCACTTCATTGAAGCCTTCTCTTTTGAATCAGCTTTCTGATGCATAAGGGCATAAAGAAGCTGGTAATTAAGACAATGTTCTGAGCCAGCTTGCTGGCTGTGGAGACAAATAAGGTCAATCCAAAGTTAATTTTCCGTTTTCCAGATATATGAAGTGTTAATCCAGTTGGAAAGCCCAAACCATGCTATCCACATCAGGACAGTGATCCATCCTGCATGCTTTCCCTCCACAAAATTAGACGAAGCCAGGTTTTCTGGGGAACAGTGCACATTAGGACAAGACATAAATACCCATATTACAGCAAAAAGACATACCTATTAATTAGCAAAGCTGCCTCCTACCACTCCTCCACCATTAGCTTTTCCGTACAGATTGAGTCACCTCAATCACCGTGAGACAGCATCAGCTATCAGTTCGCTCTCCCCTTTTTTTTTTTTTCTCTCCCCGTTCTCCTTTCTTGATTGTTTCAATGAAGATGAGAGAGGAAGGATTTGGTATTTTTGTGCTATGATGTGAAATGGTGGTGGAAATGCTATTTAAGTAGGACATGACACGTTGACTCAGGTTCTCGGTGGGTAGAGGAGATGGAGAAATGATTTCCCCATCATTGTGTGGTGCACTTGTGGGTTTGTTTTCAGACAATGACTGCATCTTAACGTGGTTTTCTGTTGACAAAATAGTCTGTTGAGTTGATTTCTTGCATTACACTCCAGCAGCTGCAGCCCCTAATAATCCACTCATTCAATTACAACAGAGGATAACACTACTTTGTCTGATGATTCCAGGTTCTCTAACAATAGCATTCTGCCTCTGCCACCATCCACCAGCATGTAGGAGCATGTACGATAACACTACTTTCCCCTCAACGATGGAAGATCGAAACAATGGGCACGCAGCTATGGAAGGAGCAAATCCTTTTAGGGCTGATGTGTGCAGAAGAGAGAGACTCGAATCACTTGTAAAAATCTTAACAAATCTCATGATTACAGTTGGTCCAGATCACTCAGGGCAAAGCCAAAAAATTGAAATTGTGATGGGCATTCAGCACATAGAAGAGGAAGGTATGTAGCACAGTGCGTATTTATCGTGAATTAAATAGTCACCGTTATCCACTGCCCAAGCATCCTAAACATTCTGGTAGCTCCATTTGTTCAAGCTTCTGGTTGATTCTAAATGCATGTTGGTGATGAAATAGAACAGTCCCAGAAAGTGAACCATGCACTCACAACATAACAAGAAACTAGTCTGGACAAATTTAATTTTTGTTCAATCAAGTGCCAACTGGTGGGGGGTAAATAACCTGTTTCGCCTGAAAATGTTGAACATCCACGTTACCAAAGATTATACAAGAGAAACCACAAACATCAAGGAACTGAAGCAACAATCGTCAACTGTTATAGATGACGAGCTTACTTGCTATGCAGAATGAAGTGACAACATCCCGCACATATACTGTCTCCTGGTGCTTCTATACCTTTCCAACAGCATGTGGAACATCTTACATGCATCTTCATATACTACACATATACAAAATTTGGACTTGGTCTCAAAAAATTCATCCTTGAGTTCCCCATTCCCTTTGAATTCCACAAGTTTATCCCATATTCTCAAAAGGTTACTGAAGTCTATTTTTGCATCATCAGCTCCATCCTGGGGCAAATGCCGAAGCCACCTCATCCATTGAAAAGAATCATCATTGCTTTCCTGAATAACTGCTACAATCTTATATACTTCCATGAAATTAGAGCTATTTCTGATTATATTCATTATATTCCAAAAGGTAGCTTTTTGGCTTAGCATAAGAGTCTCAGAATGAGGCTCGTCAAGAACTTCTGCCGAACCTAATTTTGCAGCAACCAAGCAAGCTTTCCTGAAGATAGGATTACAATTAGCTGTCAGCCTGATTGCAACATGCAAAAGAAACACAGAAAGGATTCTCATTGTTCTGGCTTCGGAACTTGTGATGGAATCTGATAATTCTTTCTCCTTTTCATGCCAACAATGAAGAGCAACATGAGCAAAACCTTCCCACCTGGAATATAGCTGATCATGATCATAATCATATACCCAAAAGTAAGAGGAAAAGAACAGAACATATAGGCAATTAGACAAACAGAGATTCTACCAACAATCCTATTGAATGCTTACCAGCATTCCTAAAACCACAACATGATCATGTCATTAAGTTATTGATAAGAAATGAACTAAGAAGCTTCCATGTGAATCAAGACTGCTGTTCTAACAACATACTTTCCAGTTGAAACCCTCAAGTTCCATCTATAACTAGCAAACTATAACTATCCAATTATGACATGGAAATCATCCTTCAAGGAAATAGTGATTGAGGTGCCAAAATTTGTGAGTCCTGGAGAACTAAGACTGGCATGATAGAAAATAGGGACCATCAGTCTATGTTGTATTTGAAGCCACAGGCAGTTAGATACAACTTCTCTCACTCATACATGGAACTGATATAACCTGACATATAATGATAAAAGGATGCAGGTATCCAAAGTTATTCCATCAGGATTTGAATTATCTAATAATATCAGCTAAGTAAATATCAGATCTGCAGTCACAAAAATACTTACTCAAAAGGTGGCTCCACTTCAATAGAAAGTGTAAGATGCAAGGAAAAACCAGAAGATATATTATTCCGAGATTCAGAAGCATCAGTATTTGTATGAGCCTCATGAGGATAACCTCTAGGAATATACAGAATATCACCTTCATTGAGTGTCAGCTGCAAGCCTCCACCTTTCTCACTCTCTAAGCAAGGGAAACTGCTAAGAGGTTCATATAACCTGGGCAGAACAGACATGGGAGAATATGAAATAGTCCAGTGCTTTTGACCAAAGAGTTGCCACACAAATACACAATGATCGTCATAGTGGTGAGCTAAACCTTGAGATCCTGGTGGTGTTAGGTACAAATTTGCCCCAACTGATGGTTGACCAAATAAAACTTCTAACCCTTTGGCAATAGCAGCAACCTTAGCAAACCGAAACTCCATTCCACGTAGTGCAACTGTAAAACCATTTTGAAATGCTTCTTTACACTTTTGAGCATTATCACCATCTATAAACACTTTACGCATACCATTCTCAAAGAAATGCACTTCTTTTTTCACATAATTTGTGTAGGATTCGGCCATTAGTTCTCGTGCTTTCAAAACCCGAATATCCTGTCCATATATGAGTGGAGAACCCAGTGAACTATTCAACTCATTCATAAAACAATTAATATCAAGCTCATCTGAAGCAAGAGGGGGACAGGAAACTAGTTCCATCAAAATTGAATCAAGGACATCATCAGTTGATGTAGGATTCAAAGAATGGACCAAGGAACTAAAAACAGCATTGTCCTTTTCAAGAATATTTGATGACCCACTGAGTAGAAAGGGTGAGTTCTCCCAATACTTCGACATAAAATTTTCAAAATTAGATATTTCATTTCCAAATATACTTATCCTGATCTTGTCAATTTCGCAAGTAGCAGGGTTAGCTTGCTTCATAGAAAGCCTAAAAATTGTGGAAGCAAGATCATATTCTGTAAAATGGAGGCATCTTCCCCAATTTCTTGGTATTGATGCACCTCGAATTTTCTTCCAAAGTTCTTGCAACAATGGCAATGATCTGTTGACTAGGTCTCTTGGAATCATATTCAAGAGAATCTCAGTAGAAGTATTTATAAGGATTACCATCACATCAAGGACTAAAGCTGCAATTTTTTCTTCCACAGGCCTTCTGTTTGAACATACATCACTTCCTTTTTCCATACTGTGATGGACAGCAGATATGGCACTTGTCTTCGCTAACTGATAAAAAAAAGATCTACTGAATGTCAATTCAAGTAGCATGTACAAGAAAAAAATAAGTATGATATTGTATAACAAACGTCATTGGTTATTATTACATACATACAAAAGGTTCATTGCGTACAAAAGACATTTCTTAGTAGTACTACATTCCTTCCACCAATGTTGTTTTGGGAAACCACTTAGGCACTCAGTCCACCATGGTGGTGCAAACCCTTGGAAAGTCTCACCTAGGATGACGTTTTTGATGCCAGAATAAAAATACTTTTGGTTGATTGACAACAACTTGGATGAGAATATTTTATAACTCCAGAAGAAGATGTTCATTCCACTGGCTCTTAGTTTCTAGTAGATGCATTACCTTTGTTCTACAGTATATGGTTGCATCAATGTTATAGGCAGCTTTGGACTTTGATTTGAGGGATGGCCCTACCCTGTATTTGCCAACAACTGAATCTTCAGTTTGCCAAGAATAGTTCTTCTAGTTGTTTTAAATATCACCTTAATATATAGTTGTTAGATTCACTGCTGATCATTTGGTGATTGTGAATAGTAATATTAATTTGGATTATTAGTTCAAGGTATCACTCTTTCATTTTACTTTATGTATACTTATTTTTACAATATTTCATTTGATCTCATATTGGATGAAGCGTTAAAATTTACATATGCCATGAATTAGACACATTTATTCTTTTACTCTTCAGTGATGATCTTATACCCTCGAATAGCCTTTATTAGATGTGGTATATGGATCTAGCATGAAAACATAGAACTCCTTTCAAGAAAAAGGTGTTGCGGGAAATTAGCTGTTTGGCTCTCTAACGGAAAAGGAAGAAGACTGGAGCAGGAGGTAGAAAGACTAGTTATATATGCATTTCAAGGATTATATTTAATCCTCTTTTGTAATTTTCTCCAAATTGTTTTGATTCAGCAGGTGATAGCCATCCCAACATCCATTAATAACTTCTGAATGTTGCCACAGAAAAAAGGAACTCTTAATTGATTGAGAAAGGTTATAATTCGTCAATGCATGAGGCTCACAAACAAGAAAAAAATTTGAAGATAAGGGAATACTCACAATAATCTCTCAACAGCTGATGCCTTCCAGAGCTGCTCTCTTCCGACTGGAGAGGTCGAAAGGTCCATAACAGCGTGTAACGCAGCCTTGACTATGCGGCGGCTTTTGCTCCCCAAAGCGCGAACCAAACCCTTCACGACTCCTTCGTCCGAAGCCATCATCTCGTTCGCCTCTAGGGAGTAGAGGGCGGCGGCGCCGACAACCTCCGCTCCCAGTGCAGCCACAGATGGCCACCTGAACCGCCCACAATAATCAACAAATACTAGAAGAACAAGTTACATTTTGGACAATCGATCGCAGAGAAACGAGAGAATACCTGGAGGTGAGGAGGACAGGGAACAGGGTGAGGAGGCCTTCGGGAAGGAGACGTTCGAGGGCAGAAGGAGAAGAACAGGGGGGAGTTCTCAGTGTGAGGAGAGCGAGACGGGCGCGGAGGAATCGCCGGAGGATGAATCGGGCGTGAGGGTTCTGGAGGTCGCCGGAGGCGGAGGACGACGACGAGGTGGCGGCGGCCGCGAGGAGGAGGGGAAATACGGTACGATTGAAGGAGGAGCAACCGACAGAAGGAGGAGGTCTCCCCCTCTTACGGCGGCTGCGGGTTTCCTCCATGGCTTCGCTACTCTCCTCGGTCTCGGTGCGTCGGTGATGCTCTAGGTTGCTCTTCCTACAACGTAACATCGCTGACGTGGCATCCTTTCACCGGAGGTCTGCTCCACGTGGCGTCGTGTTGGGAGATCGATTCATGTCAATGATCGTATTGGACGTGACATCAAGTGGCGTACAACTGTCATTAATCGGATTAAAATACTCGTTAATTTGGTTAGAATCGTTATAAATGAAAAATACGTACTGAAATTGGACTCGATAAACAAGGACATTGCAGGTTGTCAGTATTTCTTTTTTTCTAGAGAACGGATTTTGATCCAAGATTATATGTCAATTTGATAAAAAATTTACCAGTCAAAATAACACCTTAGGTAAGATTTTAAACCCTCTCTGATAAATAAGTGTAGTAGACAATCGAATCAAATCATGTTGTCTCTCTTCCTATCCTTACTTGAGCGGAACTCGTAAGAGTACTTGGAGAAACAAATGACCGAGGTAAAAAGTAAAAGTTTGTGTCTCTGTCTACGCGTGGTTCTGTGTCTGTTATGTAAAAGTTTATTTTATGGTTGTATTAATTGGAAGTTTTTTATCTCTCAATGGTCTCAAGAATGTGCATTTGTTACAAGCTTTCATGTAAATATTGATAATATACTAAATTGTTTTTGAATATGTACTTTTGTTAAAATTTTAAGACTTTGGACGAGTGTCTCTCACAAACTGCAATATGATAGTTGTATTTCTCATTTACTTTTCATGGAAGAATCTGATTTCTTTTTACTAGGATTTTTCTTAGGATTGAGTAACTATTAATATCAAATAAAATTATTTCCTCGTTTTTATTTATTTATTTTATTTCATATGTCATTTAATATTTTAATGTTGAGATCAAGATTTGAATTATTCACATATAATGTAACATCTCAATTAGTCCCACATCAAAAATATGTAAAGACTAATATTAATTTATGAGAAATTGATGAATATATTATTATTAACCTTAGCTTAGGTATTCTTTTAGGTCAAACGAAATCAACCTAAATAACTTATTATAGCATCCCAATTAGCCTAAACATAAAAAATGTGCAAGATTAACATTGTTTTTCTTTTTTATTGAAAATTCTATCATCCTTCAGTCAAATGTGATTCCAGATTCATTTTCATTTAACATTCTTTCATTTATTTAAAATATTATTAATTTATGTTCATACAATCTAAGACATATTTGTATATCAAATTTTAAAAGAAACTAACCCTCAAATAAAATTTAATTACAAATATTATCATTATATTTGATTGACTGCTTGTTTGATTAGAAAAATTGAAATAGTTTTGTTATTAACATATGCTGCATTTATAGTTATCTGTTTGTCAGTATTATGCCGTGTTATATTTTTCCTGAATTTTTTTTAGTAAATCCTTAATATTATTGCTAACTCTCTTACTCTTAATCTCTTGTTGGTATTACGCTAATAGTTATTTCTATTTTTTTCAATTAATATTCTGCTAGTAACTTTCTTATTCTTAATATCTTACAGATAGAAAGATCCAACAAAATAAAATTTATTTATTCTATTTTAGTAATAATAACGAATTTTACCATTTCTCATAATTATTTTTAGGAATTATACCAAAAGTCAGTTACAATATATTTTTACTATTTAACCTAACTATTTTAACTTGGATATTAAGTTAATTTTTAATTTTTAATTATAAATTTTGAAAATACCTTTTTAAAATTTAAACTCTGAAATTATTGTAAAATATAAAATTTTAAATGTCGAATTTTTATTTGTTAAAAATATACATTTCGGATTTAAGCCCGTATTCTGTGAAATTTCTTAGAAAAAGTCCAAATTTTTTAACTTAAGAAAAGGAGGAACTTTGAATTTTTTAGATTAAAAAGGATTAAAATAATAATCAAAGTTCATAAAAGAAAAAAAAATGCTTCCTATCGTGTCTTACATATTTTTTTGTTATAAACACCCTTATTATTTATAGGTGTTACAAACTTATATAATAATTTTAAATTAATTATGCTTTCAGCTTAATTAGTTATAAAAATATTTGTTGTTTCTAGTTTTAAGCCAAACACTTTAAGCTTTTATGTTCGTATATAATGTTTGCTGTTTTAAAAGATACATTTGATTTGACTATTTCTTTTTAACTTTGTTGGTGTGATATGCATGTGTATAGTTTCGGTTTGTCTTTTACACAAAAAATCTTAAGCTTTGAAACGCAATGGCTCTCTCCCTCTATCTTCTTCTCACATTGTTTTTATGGCTCTTCCCCTTTGTCCCCACGTCCCATAAGATCGTCCATCAAATGCTTCTTAGGTGGCTCATTCGTTTTCTCAGTCTACATCTATTTTTTTATTTTATTTTTTGTCTCCTTCGGTAATTTTTGGGCCTTCTCTCCCTCCATTTGTCTTTGCTCCTCCTATGCTCTTTTGGCTCCTCCTGTTTGTTTTGGCTTCTCTCTCAAATTGTCACGCCAATTTAATCCTTCAGAAGGTATGAACCTAACATAAAATTTATAATATTATAATTCAACAAATGACTAGGATCCAAACATACATTTGAGTCCACTAAGAAAACATTCAAATCAAAATTTACCTCTATAATTCATAATTTATAAAACCTATGTAGTTTATCATCAGACCATCATATCACTTATTGATTCACAAAATCCAAAGCCAACTCAACTAAATCATAACCACATCATAAATCCATTAACATAGGAATCTATACAATCACAAAACCAACATATACCATATATTTATATCATTACATAATTTAAACTTAATATTCTCAAAATCTCGATATAAATGATACTTTTCAAATATTTACAAGATACATCAATCTAGATTTGTCATTGATACACACAAAAGGAACTTATAAAACATCAACTTATCAAGTATGAAAGGTTTGCCCTAAAACCTTCTAGCTTTCTATTGTCACAACCCAATTTACACATTTTAGTGAGCGATAAGCTATCATGAAAAATTTATATAGCAACGATGTGAGCATATAAAGCTCAGCAAATGACTAACATATTCATGGCAAAGAGGACAGTTTCGAACAAATAAGGTTTCAAAATACAAGGCAGAGATACAAGAGTTCAAAGATAGCCACTCGAAAAATATAGAGTTATAATATTATTTCATTCGAAACATGTTTTGTTCATAACAATGGAGTAAGGGCTAATTGGAGTATATCATTGGCAGAAGGAGCATA
>LVTN01002614.1:8073-20547 GCA_001649415.1 Musa itinerans
AACATTTTAGAACATGCAAGCTAGCAGTTTTGAGATGTTCAAGAAAGCAACTCTTGCTTCTTGAAATATGTAAATTTGTCAATTTTGCTAAATGTGCAGGTTAGCATATTTTGCTTCTTAAGATAGACAAGATAGCACTTCTTTCTCCAATCAATTTGCAAGCTAGCAAATTTTTGCTTCTTCTTGACTTGTGCAAGCTAACAAATTTGCTTTCTAGCAAGTTTTGCTCCCTCTTTGTCATTATCAAAAAGAAGGAAAGAATATATTTTTGTATCTCTTTTTCCCTTTATAGTAATTTTTAAATCATGACAAAGGATAACAAAGATGAAACATCAAGTTATGAATGTCAAAACAATTTTTCATCATGAATATTTTATCATTGCATGCATCATTATCATAAGTTTGTCATTAGATTATGTCAATTCTCTCACATAGATGACATCCTCAGGTACTTAATTAAAAAAAAAGCGAGCTGATTTGAGACACATTGCATCAATCAAATGCTAGAAAGAGCATGCTAATATTAAAAGTGAGTGTTGTTTTGGCTGTGGTCAAGATGAGGTTCAATTTTTTATAACCATACATGTGTAGACCTAAATATAGCGAGACGTCTATAGACATTTTTTTTTTATCTACCTTTGATAACGAAATATAGTATACAACTTAGACACAATGGGATAATTCTAAATAGTTTAAAACGTACACTCTTCACATGAAAAAAGACCTTCACACTATATAATTTATATTACATGTGCTAATTTGACGAATGAGGAAAGTGGATTGTTAATCCCTATGTCATCATTGTGTGAGTTCTCGAGGCAAATGGCCTCAATTTGTGCTCTTTTATTAGTTTACCTATGTTATTGAGGTGACGGGTCAATGTTTGCTACTTTTGCATGTTTCTATCAGTTGTAGAATAATTCAACTTTTAAGAACATGTCTAAGAATGCAACTGATCTGAAACTTAAATGACTTGAGAGTGAAAGAAAGATAATTTGGATTGTATTACTCATCGGGTATTTACTATTCAGTGGTTGACTAATTGTGATGTTCCTGAATATGTTCATAATAGAGCATAAGTACATGGTGAAAATTGATAGAATGGGCATAGCTGAGGGATTAGGTATGTCAATCTAATGCAATCAAAGAACACTAAAACATTACAAAAAATTGAGCTATTATGCAATCCCTAACAAGTTACCACTTGATGAGGGTGAAGGAGTAATGGAAGAGTTTTGTAATTCCTCACCCTTCTTCATTTGAGGAGTTACAAAGAATAATTCTTCAAATGAATGACTATAATTGATGATGGATAATTATGATATATAACATCTTCATGCTTAGATACCTATAATTAGGGTTTGAGGGAATTCTAAGGGCATTCTCATTCTCACTTCAAGAGAGCTTGAGAGCATTATTGAATATGTGCTGAAGGAATTTGAGTGGTAGAAGGTGGTGTTTCGCTGTTGGTGATTTTACTTTGGATCTCGATACCAAATCAAGAAGTGCTAGTGATTCAATGCTTATTGGGACATAATTTTTTGTAAAAAAGAATATGCATAAAAAAAATTATTTATCATACTAATTTTGAGATTTAGTTTTCTTATAAATCTTTGGATCATATGGCCTTATTAAGGTATAAATGGTTTAGTACAACATTTTTTACACCTTCATGTATTAAACTTTCTCAATTACTCTGTGAGAAACTATTAGTGAGCGGTTCATCCGCCTTCCTCTTGCCTAAATAACATTGTTTAGATTTTTAATAAAAGAGTTCAAGTTCTATTTCATCAATGATCGATGTCCGAAAAAGTTTATAATAACCTTAATAATCATCTAATAAGTTGAGGACGAGTTTGTATCTATTATCTCATGATATTAAAAAATGAGACTTAGTGATTGATTGATACATTCTCTTATTAATTCACACCTTCATCAATTGTATCAAGTGAGGTTTCTTTAAGCTTTCGACAACCTTCTCTATCCTATTCTAGAAAGCAAAATAGCATATCATTGATGAAGCTCTCATAGAGAAAAGTGAACATCAAGCAATATCTAAGGGAGGATATACCTCTCCGATTTCAACCAACATCTCAAGGAGTAGGAACCCTATAGGAAGGGAATATATACCCAAGATTGGACTTTATTTTCCTTAATACATCATCTTAGGGGGGCACTCAAGATGTTAATCACAATACACTCTTAAAGGCAAAAGATGCTCAACACTCACTTAATTAAGTTGGTAGTAGCCTGACTTGATGGAGTTAATCATGTCTTTAAGTTAGGTACATCCTCAAGATAATCATGCCTTCAAGTTTATTACAGTTGTCAAGATAGTCACACCTTTAATTGAGTTGAACTATTTGATTGACTATTTTTTAGGATAGTCATGATTTTGAGATAGTCATTCCCTAAGTTGGTCGCTTCGTCAAGATGATTGCGCCCTCAAGTTGACATCCATGTCAACTTGATTATGTCCTCAAGTCGATTGTAGATCTTTAAAGTCAATCATTGCTTTAAGTCAACTATAACCTTAAGATGACCATGACCTTAAAACAATCATATCATTTACTTGATCATCCCTTAAGACAGTCACACCTATAAGTCAACTGTAAGTTGTCTTTAAGGCAACCTCATCTTTAGGTCGAGCATACATACCTTTGAGGTACCTTAAGTCACCTAGAATGCCATATGTTATCATGTGCTTGTATCTCAAAACTTGAGATTTACCTTACAATTTCTTATCTTCCATTTATGTTATGTTTAATCTTCATTTCTACAAAGTTGTTGGGTGTCATAAGGAAAGAAATAATTGGATAGCTAGCTGATTGGAGAGCACGAAAGATGGCCAGTTGACATTTACTGGACTTGTTGCTAAGCTTGAGCACTTGGGTCATGTAGCAATTTGGAGCTCCATTCACTTGATGAAGGAGCAATTCAAGAGTTGCTCCACACACCTTGTTATAGAAGTAGTAGGATGCAAAAGACTCATCCGTGATGCAATAGAATAAGTTTGAGCTTGACTCTATTATATTTATATTGACATTAGTGGTTGTTGAGGAGCAAACCAAGCCTCAAGGTTTGACCAGTCAAATAGAGTTGTCTTTTTTGACACCAAGATGTAGCCTTCACACGACTTGCATATGTCATAACAAATAGACATAGTCTGGATATACTTTACTAGATTCAATCGAGTTAGAGAGCTAAATTCATACACTCAACTAGGAGAGCTCGAACCCAATGAATTCACACCGAGGTTTATCTAACTCATGACCTGGGCTTGGGTTTAACCAGGACAAAATCATTTTAGGTCAGACATGCCCAAGTCTAAGCAAAGTCAAGTGAAGCCTACCATGCCCGAGCCTAGTGGCAATAAACCCAATCGCACTCGAGTGTGGCTTTGAGTCTAATGTGCGTGATCTCATCTTATTATGCTCGATCCCTTCCAAACATATAAAATATATTTTATACCTAAATATGACAGGATCAAAATATCTCTTTATGCATGATATATTTATCCAAGATAAAATAATACATCGGACATCCTGACAAACCCAAAGTGCAAAGTGTTTCATTACGTATGATGCATCTATCTAAAGACAAAGAAACATTCAAAATATTTGACGCAATCGAAATGTCTGCTTGTTACTATACGATTTGTAAAAAAAATCATATATTACCTTAAAAACCATGGATAATAGAGTATTTAATTTTAATAACTAAGTAGGAATGTAAAAAAATCGATTTGCATGGGATGGTAGGCAATAAAGAAATATACATAATTCATAACCACAATTCATTAATTCCTCCACATCGTTTAAGATGAGTGCATATGTTTGATTGGAGTCGGGGTCGGTAATCAATCGGGTCCGTCCACAGGACCCATCAGGAATCATCCATCCACACGCGTGGATAGTTTCTCGATAATTCGGACTTCTCGAGCACGTGCAAAACACGTGGTTTCCAACCCTTCCCTTGCCGTGGCCTGTAGTCGTACTTAAATTGCTCGTGAATCTCAATCCCACCTTGTCTTTCCATCGTCGACGACGATCTCATCACTTTGCAGCAGCACCAACTCCGCCCCCTTCTCTGCCGCCTGGATATCTTCGTGTTCACATCGACCCGATCCCATCGAGAAGAGGGAACAGGGCATATCACGTCAGGAAGTGGTTTGATTCGATCCGATCGACATGGATCTCGAGCTGAGGGCGGCTCGGGAGAAGCTGGAGAGGGAGCAGAGGGAGCGCAAGGAGCGGGCCAAGGCCAAGCTCGAACGGGAGAAGCGGGCCAAGGCGGAGGCTGCCCGCCAACGCGACGCCATCGAGGCTGCCCAGCGTTCCAAGCGCCTCGACGCCGCCCACGCACAACTCGAGGTCTCATATGTCTCTTCCTCCTTCTCTGTCTGTATATGTCTTTCAATGTTTATTTCTTGCTCAATTAGGCAAAAAGTTCTCTTCTTTCACGTACGCTTCACTGTTGGAATATGCATAGCATTGGTAACCCAGGTAACGTATATTTCTATTCTGGGGAAGAATCTGGTTCCTGTTGTGGATACAAAGCTCGTGGATTTGTTGATTGTATGGGCACAATTTTTGCCTTAGGTATGTTTCTGAAGAAGTTGGTCTTTAAGAATGCAGGTTATGTCAAAGTTAACAATTAATCAAAATTGCAATTGTTTGTTAACAGAAGAATAGACGTCAAAGTTTGTGGATATCATTATAATCTTGCCTGGTTGTTGATCATTCATCCAATAGAAGTCTTTCTGGGGTTGTAAAACATGCTTGCTCATATATCGTAGCCATGGATAATCTTTCTTGAATTTGTTCAACTTGCAGAGTCTTGTAAAATTTAGGAAAACCGGAAGTCACCAAAAGTTTAAAGGGCGGAATTAGATTTTTTGGGCCTTGGGATTTGGTTATGGTTCAATCTAGATATGATCATCTGGAATCTTTAAGGTTTTGGATATGATGATATTGTTTGAAGTTCTGGATTATCAACTGCAGAGGATGGATATTTTTTTATTTGGTGTGTTCTTTTTAGTGACGTGGGTATTAAGAACATATTCACTTGAAGATTCATATGCCAAATATAATCAATTCTTTGTCAATAATTTTGGTCTAATGGCTTGCTGATATGATCTGCTTTAGTTACTTTGCATATTAAATTTCCACCATCAGCATTAAATGCTTATCATCATAAATCAATTCTATCTAGTTGTAGACTCTCTGAATCTATTGCTTAGTGTGATACCTTGTATGCTTGTTGGTTTAAGTGATCAAATTTATTGCATCACAAATTCATCATGTTGTCATGGACTTAGCTAGTTTTGCCTAAGTCGTGCGGCACCCTTGCATGCCTGTCTGCAAAGGTCAGTCTCCTTGAAACCTTCCATGGTCCCTTAGGATCTACAAAAGAGAAAACGGGTTAGAGAAAACACCTCACTTGGGATCCACAAGTAAACATTTCAGAAAACACTTCATAACCAATGCAAATTACAAACATATTTTACAAGCTTTGAACGATTGCACAACAAAGGGTCCAAATAGTCCACTACAGACCGAGTATCTCCTACAAGTGTCCACATGACACAACTTTTATTTACAAGCCTAAAATGATCACCAAACCCAACTAAAATGTGGTTTTTAAGCCTTTGATCGTCCCTTTATATGCTGTGCAAAGCATGAACAAACTAAAAGACACGGACATACATAAGCATTACTTCGAACACCCCGTTTACAATTTTGTCCGTGACAATATGATGGCTTGTTGTGATGCCTGCTTGCTGTATCAGCCTCTCTCTGCATGTAGAATGCATTTACTTGATTAATGAATTTTGAGGAGTAAATTAGAAAATATGTCGAGAATGCCTAATCTTGTCTTTTCATTGCCATTGAAGAATGCTAATGTGTATTTTTTTTGGTATGACATTTTTCCTTTCAGTTCTTTCTTGCAAACTTCTTTTCAACGTTCTTAACGTAAAATCTAATACCTCTTTCAGGCGGAACGACAAATGGAAGAAAGCATGCTTCGTGGAAACGGAGTCATATTTTCCCATACACTTGAAGCTGTACCTTTTAATGGGTTTGGAGATAAAATCAAATTACCACCTTCATGCTTTAGAGAATTGTCTGATCAAGGGGCCCTGGATAAAGGTCCCATGTATTTCAGGCTGTCAATAATTAACGAGTTGGTTCCATTAGATAATAATGCTACTGACCAAAGAGAACATCAAGCAACTCATTCAGGAGTTTTGGAATTTACTGCAAGGGAGGGTTCAGTGGAATTACCTCCACATGTATGGAGCAATTTACTTTCTGGTGTCAGTCTAGATGTTCCTCTTGTCGAGGTGCACTATGTTAGCTTGCCCAAAGGAACTTACGCAAAATTACAAACAGATGGGATGGGCTTCTCTGATATTCCAAACCACAAGGCTGTACTTGAGACAACTCTACGCAGACATGCAACACTTTCTCAAGGTGATATCATCAGTGTCAGTTATGGGGAACTGAACTACAAGTTAAGAGTTCTTGAACTAAAACCTGATTCAAGTGTTTCTGTTCTAGAAACAGATATTGAAGTTGATATAGAAGGACCTGATTCTGCTCTAGAGACTAATAGGAGTCAGCGCATGCTTAGACCACTTGTCATGGGAAAGACTGAAGAAGGAATTGTTGAAGAAGGAAATTTTAATTATTACAAGTTCTCTGTTGAGGATGCTATGAGTGACAAAGTTACATCTGGTCAGATGAATGTTGAAGTAAAGATTGAGGCAGATCCAAGTGATGGTGATACCAATGTATATGTATCAAGGCATCCATTGATATTCCCAACCCAGCATCGTCATGAATGGTCATCTCATGAGATGGGTTCAAAAGTTTTGATAATCAGACCGAAGGATCCAAGCACTGTTGCTGGTACCTATAGCATTGGTGTCTTTGGTTTTAAAGGCATGACAAAGTATCATATCTGTGTGGCTTTCAAAGACAATGTTAAGCAAAAGATTGGGGGTTATGCTACCGCTTCATCGCAAATTGATGTGGAAACTGTTGAATGCCGAAACTGTAAACACTATATATCCAGCCGCAGCATTTTACTCCACGAGGCATATTGCATTCGGCACAATGTTCTTTGCCAACATAATGGTTGTGGTGTTGTCCTTAGGAAGGAGGAAGCAGCAAACCATATGCATTGTGATAAATGTGGCCAAGCCTTCCAACAGGGACAGATGGAGAAACACATGAAGGTGTTTCATGAGCCACTTCATTGTCCATGTGGAGTGATACTAGAGAAGGAACAAATGGTAGGTGACTTGTATGCTGATTTTCTTTTTTGTGTGCTCTTAACCACCTGTTTACAAGATTTTGTTGAGCTTCATTCTACATCTACTTCAACGATAGTCTGCATACAAGGCATCATGATTTTCTTTCTGGGCATGTTTTTCAGTTCACATTTGCTGTTTTCTAACTGTTGATGGTTTACATTCCATGATCTCATTCTTTTATGATATAAATATTCCTTAAATGGTTAATCATGATATTAGAGCTTGTTGGGTGTTTGTGTATTTACTCCTACATTCTTTGTTTCAAGGTTTGAACTATTGTTTGTATCAATTAATGGGCTGGCATTTACCTATCTGATAGCCAACTGGGATGTATGCTGACAATTTGACATGGTTCAGTCCAGTAACATTTGTATGCTGGACAATTTCGCTCACTTAAATCCAGTACCATTTTAAAACTCATCTTGTTGGCAGTGTAAGCAAATTGGTACTGAATATTTTCTGATATTGCTGCAGTTAATTTTTATTTTTTGGCAACTGTCCTTTTTTTCTCTCTTTCTTTCTTTCATTAGTTCTCTCCCCTTCTCTTCATCCACCTGCCATGTCTTTGTCGCTGCCTCTCTTTCCTCACTTCTCTTCTCGTTTTTCTCTTATTTGAGGATATCGACCTGTACCGATTGTTGCTATGCTGATTTGTACTGGTGTTGGTCCTGGATCAAGATTTTAAACCATACTTCCTCCTTTCTTTTTAGGTTTCTTCTTTTGAATTTTCATAGAAACTTTTGCTGTTATCTTTTGGCATATTAAGCAACATCCTAAATATCTTTTGCTTAGTTTCACCACTAATTAATTTTGAGAAGGATTCTCATTCTAAGTCTGTGACCCATTGAATTCGTAAAACAGAATTAGAATTAACAAAACCAGCAATCTTTCCTTTTTTTTGTTATCCTTTTTTCAGCCTAATCTGTCGTATTGTAATAATGAATTTCTGGAGTAGTCCTGAGTTGATAATTTCTTTATTTCATCTGTTTAATCATTTTCTATAACAAGGAAATGAGTCTGACATTCTACAGTCTAATAGTTAGATGTATAATCTGCACCTTAATGTCAAAATATGATGGATTGGGAAACTAATATTAGTTGTTTGTTCACTTGTGGCAGGTCCAGCACCAATCTGCAATTTGTCCTCTTCGTTTGATCACATGCCGTTTCTGTGGAGACATGGTGCAAGCTGGAAATACACCAGCAGATGCTCGGGATCGTCTTAGAGGACTTTCAGAACATGAGAGTATTTGTGGGTCCAGAACAGCACCATGTGATTCATGCGGGCGCTCTATCATGCTGAAGGAAATGGACATTCATGTGATTGCTGTTCATCAGAAGAGCTAACTGCCCGACATCTTTTGCATCTTGATTCACCTTGGATGCTCATCTCTGAGGTATCAGCCACTTCAGTCTGTGTGCCTGGTGTTTCTTGTTAAGCTTTGGAATGACACATTATCATAACTGAAGTGCATTTACATTAAATATTATTGTAAATTTAGATTCCTGATTCCCCTTTCATGGTTTCTAATTACAGCATTTCACCTATCTTGGTTATTGTTATGTAATAACTGGCCTTTTGAAAAGTGTAGTTGCACTTGCTCCATGTGGAAATAAATGACTCTACAGTATTTAGATAGTGAGTTTCAAGACCAAAATGCCAATTCTGTGCTGCTGATTAAACATTTAATCTTCAAAGAACTCTTCAATAGCAACTCATAAAAGTTTCTCTTACAAAATCATGATTCTGACTGTTCTATAACTGTCAAGCTGGTATTTGGCACTCAAAAGTAAAAATTACTTTGCAACAGGAACATCCAAAGCCATTTTTTTCTTGTTTTCTATGCCTATCGAAGATCTTATGAAGATCTATATAGGGTGGCATTGTTTTGTAATTATTTAGAGAAGATGCTTACTGATTACCAAAAAGAAAGTCCTATAAACCAATTGAAGCTGATCTGTCAGAAACTGTCACACAAATAGCTATTATTAGAATGATGGGATTAGGGCGGTAGTGACAATCAACCGTTAACATAACTGATATCCTGTGGATCAAAATAAGCACTCTTTTTGTGCCTGCAAAGAGCTATTAGAAACATTTGTGGCTCACTTGTAACTGGGTGCCTGCAAAGAGCTATTAGAAACATTTGTGGCTCACTTGTAACTGAAGCAAAGTAATGAAATGTTTACAAATCAAACTGATTCATTCTGATTAACACACCTCAGGTTGAAGCAGCAAACTATGAACAGAATGTGGTCTTAGAACATGAATGTTATATTTTCTCTTCAGGATCTCAGCTTCTAAAATTAAATCAACCATCAACAAATTAAATTCAGATAGTAAAGGTCGGTACCCGAATTGATATTATCGATTCAATCGACGATTGATGCTGGGATCAGAAAGGGTGGTATAGGTTGATATAATTTTTTAAATTTATTTTTGATGATAGGAGAAAACTGTAAAATTCAAAGAAACAAAAACAAAAAAAAGAACCACAAGGTAATAGAATTCATTAACTAGTATGCTTCAAGTAGTACACAAAAACGCTGGGTTGCTACCTAGATCATATCTTGGCAATCCAACTCCAGTTTAAACATGATTACAAGCCAAAGTTGATTAGGTTAACATAAAGCATTCCTCATAAATAGAACAACTTCGGCTAACTAGCTGCCTATTATTTCAGTTATTTTTCTTGTGGGCAATGAAAACTCCCTACCTCTGCAATTCAACCAAACTTCTCGTCACTTGTGCCTTCTAACTATTCACGATCTCATCATAATCTTCCACCTTGTCGATGTTATAGCTTTTAACCACTGTATAGGGATCGACAATCATATATATATATATATATATATATATATATATATACTTCTCAACAACATTAAATTAGAACCTTGAGAAATCATAAAGATGAAAAATTGATAGTGATAAAATAATAATACAGTTGACACCTTAATGTTATATGATTAACACTTTGGTATTACATGATCGACATCTTAACTACATATGATTGATACCTTAACGTCATATGATCATAACCTTGATGTCAGATGTTCGATACCTCGGTGACACTCTCCCGACATTTTAACCACATATAATTAGCACAATCTTATTCCTCAAATGTTACTAACCACATCTCAATTGTCGCAGGTTTTGTGGACTCAACACGACATGATTCCACTAGGATTAGGAGATGCACATAATTGTCCTAACATAAATGTGCGTCCATGAGCATAACAACCTAAAAATCGCACTATAAAAGTCTCCCTCAAAGTGTGTTTCTCAAAACAGTATTGATATCATCTTTACAATACTGACACTAGCCATTCCAACAACTCCTCATCTCTTGAACTGATTTAAGCATTGGAGGGATTTGTTGGGCATGCCTCCAACCAATTTGGTAGGGTTCGAGGCATTGAAAGTTCAACCTTTCTTGATGTCATTCAAATACAAGTATATAATAGAATCTCGATTGGCATTATGTTAGCATCTCCATAACCATATTCTAACTTAATAATTTGGCACTAAAAAAAGGCCATTCTCCATGTGTCTCTCTATACGAGGGCATTCCTAATATATCTCAAGAAAATTATTTTAAGCAAACCTAGATGAGCAAACCTAGATGAATTCGTTCATCCATGCCCAACCTTTAGATCCTTTGGAAATTCCATTTTTCTCGAGCCCACTTCATTTTGTTGCTTTTTCCCCTATGCGACAATAGACCTTGTGCTAATTAACTAACATTTTACTCCTTTCTCTCCAACTGTTTTCATCCTAGCTAAAGCCATTCACCATCCAACACAACAAGTTCAAACTGTAGCAAAAGTTCAAATCGTCATTCTATTCATCCCAAAGTTAGCTCAACTAGCATATCAAGGACTGACTCTCTTAGCACCACCTGTTATTCCTCCAAGACCCCCCTTGCACTAGCACCTAGCATTGTTGCGAAGTCTTGGCCACCACCAGAAAAAGCTCCACAAGAGGTGTGTCTCCATGGCATTCCATTGAGTAGGATATTGAAGGATACAAGGAGTTGATCGTTCAATCAATCAAACTTCCACCTACGGTCTGTGATCACTTGTTTGAGTTAGATTAGCATCTTGAATTTAAAAGAAAAGAGATCATACAAGGAAAGTAACTTGAGCCCAAGCCATATTTTCAATCTCCTTTCTTTAAAAATTCTCGAGAGGAGCCCGTCCCATAAAGATTTCACCTTCCTATGTTAGAGACATATGACGAAAATTTGGATCCATCGTAGCATATTGCGACCTTTGCTGTACAAATGAGATAGATTAGCATCTTGAATTTAAAAGAAAAGAGATCATACAAGGAAAGTAACTTGAGCCCAAGCCATACTTTCAATCTCCTTTCTTTAAAAATTTTCGAGAGGAGCCTGTCCCGTAAAGATTTCACCTTCCTATGTTAGAGACATATGACAAAAATTTGGATCCATCGTAGCATATTGCGACCTTTGCTGTACAAATGACACTCTAAGAAACTATTGATTCCCTCGTGTGTCAAACTTTTTCAACCATCTTATGGGGAGCAATACGAGAATAGTTCACCAATCTATCTCTCGACTCAATTTTTTAATTCAACTAGCTGGCCAAGGAAATTGAGTTAAATTTTATTAGTTACAAACTCTCCAAAAGCACAACTTTCTTAATAAGTGGGTGCCACATTAGCCAATTATACTAAACGATTTAATGTTGGTGCAGTTGGTTTTAGATCCTAGCCCATTTGTTCTTATAAATGCTCACATCAGTATCTTGTATTTCTTTTTAAAATTTAGTTGTATTTATTAATTTTATTTATTGTTTGATCATGAATTATAAATAATGATTCTAATCAAAGCCTATTAGTGTTAATTTAACTATTTTTAGATCTAATTAGCTACTTTTAGACTTAATCACAATATACTTAGAGTAAATTAGGGTTGATCATCATTTTTAAAGAGGAAGCTATCATTTTTAAAGAGGAGGAAGTTGTGTATCTTGATCCTAATTATGATGATATCCTGCTCGTCTATCTCAGAATTGTAAACACACTAATCAAAAGAAGCCTTATCGACACTAATAGCTAAGTTGACATTTTATATACTTTGATGCCTTCCAAAAGATTGGATTTGTTAGGATAGTAAAGACACTAAGAG
>LVTN01002616.1:0-32420 GCA_001649415.1 Musa itinerans
TGACGTGGCAAACCACCAAAACTAAAGCTAATGCTACTCATTGAACTCCCCATTCTTGCAATAGAACTGTTACACTAGAGACTGCAACATGTGTCCAACATACTCATAAGCAAGGTGGACATGACCATTGCTGCACTCCCCAGTGAAATGATCCCTATCGATGCACTGAAAACAACAGCCCTCTAGGATGAGGTCAATGACCAGAGGTCCTTACTTGCTAGGTCTCCTGCTGCTAGTAGAAAGATAGGCTTTGCTAACAGTTCCCATCAGGCTCACCAAGAAAAGACTTGATCCAGAACCATCAAGAAAAACCTTTCCTCCACCAGGTCACAACCTCGCAATGGAGAGCCACCATCAGCTCCTGCAGAAATCACTCACACCTGCCAACTAGCTTGACCACGGTTCTTCCCTGAACTACACTCACATTAATCTTCAGAAACTTTTAGCTATCTGGGTTAGAGCTCTCTCAGTGGAGGTGCTTCTGTGACAATGACATTATGAGAATCTGATTTATAGGGTCAAAAATGACAACTGGGAGATTGATTGGGTTTTAATTTAAAGCTACAATACTTTTAGGTTCTGTTGTTGCTCTCTGTATTAACTAGGAGTGTGTGTTGTGTCATAAATCAAGCAGCAAGAACTGCTGAAAAGGAGAAGTAGACAGTGGCAATTTGAAGGCTTTTTCTCTCTGATGATGAACTGAACCCAAGCACCCTTGTAGTTAACTGGAGAATCAATCTGCTATATTTCTACTTATCATAATATGAAGTCCAGATGTTGAAACATGCTTGTTCTTCAAGGCCTTGTGGTTCTACAGTCGGGTTCTCATGTGTGGGCAGGCGAAGACAAACACCATACTCATCAGCAAAAGGAATGGACAATAAGCCAACAATGCCCAACATGTCACCAACTTTTTCTTAGTTGGTCTCATGAGTACCTCATAGAATTTAATGTACTTGTCTGAAGCTTAAATGACCTCATGTATGTCTGGGTCCAAGCAAGGAGCATGATCTAAATTAATTACGAGTCTTCCTGTACCGCATGACAACAACCTTCTCTTCACATCAGAAAGGTAACAAATTTGCAGGTTGCAGGCAGTCTCCTTCCTTCCCTATTCGACAATTTTCCACTCAGAGATGATTGACGGTGGAAATCTCCAAGTTTTCATTGCCTAGAGGGAAGCTCTCTTAGCTTCACTTTAGCTGTGAGCAAAAAACGACACGAACCAAAGCTTTAGAGAGTCCCGAAGTCTCATGTAAAGCTGTCTGTGAAATGGAAGAAGTTGGGTGTTCTTGCAGTAGAGTGTAACTGCATGTGGAAATCTATGTTGAGTTCACTTAATCCAAAGCAGCAGTCATGACAACATAGTGTGTCACCTGAAATCCACTTAAATTATTTATTATTTCTGTGACGGATCAGTTATGATTGTTCTTGACCAGTAATAGGGTTATTAATGAGTTCCTTTTCTTCTTTTTTGTCTGAATCACTGGAAGCTCCTTAAATACCTGGCACAGAGTATGATAGCATTTCAGTGCTGGGAATTGATGCTGTCATTTAAGAGCTTTGAATAGGAAGAGAGAAAACATTGCAAGATAAGTGATTCTAACATATGAAACAACCATTGCAACATGCAAAGCAGAATTACACCAAGATTAGGACAAGGTGGTGGGCACCTCATAAATGCATTTCAAAAGCACCATGATTGCAAAGCTGTGTTTGAGCAGATGGTGGTGGACAAGCTGTAGTGCTTAGCACAAAGAGAGGGATCCCAAAAGAAGATGAAGCTGGGCATGGTTTCCAATCACAAGCATCACAGCCTTCGAGCATCATGCTGGGCCATAGGGACACCATCATCATCACATCCATTAGTGGCGAAAGTTGGTGCCAGAGCATGTGTATCTTTGGCCTTTACAGGTTAAGAAATAACCTGTTCTTAGCATGGCTTTCCTATTTTGTTACAACTCATGGAAATATCAGCGAAAAACAAGTGCAAAATCTTATTCATTCTTCTTGGCATTGTTTATTTTGTAGAGGCAATATCTTATTAAGCCAGAGTGTAATCACCTCCAAATCATAATGGGTTGCAGTTATGCATTAATTTTGTTGACATTGGAGGAATTTTAAGTGCAAAAAGAAACCAATAAATAAATAAATAAACAAGAAATGCAGTGAAAACAAATATATTCCTTTTGTACATCCTAATCAAGAAGCCATGTCCCATGCATTTTCCCATATTCATTATTGTCTCCTCCTTTGGAGTTCAAACATTTCCTACTGTAAAACTCATCATTGCATATCTGTGGTCAACAAACATTAATGTCATGCATGCTGCTATGTGCCATCTCTCTCTCTCTCTCTCTCTCTCTGTGCATCGACTGCCATTTCTAAAGTAAATATAATAAAAAACAACACTAGCTATGTTAAACTGAAAGGATACAGAAAGACTTTGGTTAAGGAAATATATAGATAATAATGTCAGATGATCTGCTATTTGTTTCTGTTATACATATATCATATCTGAGCACGAAAGCCCAGAGTTTTGAGTTGGTGAGAATTGTCCTTATGGATGCATAAGACAGGAGTAGATTTCTCAAAGATTCATATCAAATAGGTATTAGAACTTCCACAGATGTCATGTGTATCAGTTTGCTTAGAGTGAATGGAGACAAGCCAGTGATCAAGTCCAAGATATTATCATATCAGCATGAATCGTTCTGTAGGTACAGAAGAATACTTCTCTATCAAGTCTTGCAAGGAAAAGCTCCGAAACAATAATAAGATAACACCAAAAGGCATATTTCATTGGAAATCACAGCAAACTGGCATACAAAAAGCATCGAAAAGATCCATAGCCTTGTACATGCTGTACCAGCTCGATTTATGACGGGAAGAAGAATATACTGCCTTAGAAATAATAATAATAATATTGAAACAGTTGGAGATATTCTACCTTAGAAATGATAACCTGTTAAAGCTCCTCTCTCAAAGTGGATCTTAACAAGCTTAAAAGTAAGAAGAGCTAGATAATCTCGAAGCACATCTGGTGAAATAGCTCAGGAGGGATAGAGAGGAGGGGAGGGCAAAAGAGGAGCGAGAAGAGAGGAAGATAGTTTGCATTGACTCGTTCCACGTGGAGTGAGGAGACGATGAAGACGAAGCAGACGACGAGGAAAACAGATGGAGAATTGGGCCTTACAAGATCAAGAAAAGGTCTTACAAGGTCAAGAACAGTTGATCTTGCGGGCAGTGGTGTGGGGTTTGAAGAAAGATAGTCGAGAAGGGAGAAAAGCTCAGATGGGATAACACCATTCCAGAACTAACAAGAAATATTAGATAACACCGACGAAGACCAACTCCTGCATCCGAAGATAAAACGACCATGGAACGCTAGCGTCCCTTGACCTTTAATCCAACTTCTTACGATGTCGGTGACGGCAGAAATAGGCATGGCTTCCTGCACCGCCGTAGGATCCAAGGAGGCTACCTGCAAGAACAGGAAACGATTTAGGAGGCCATAAGAAAAGGTGGAAATTAGCATGCTTTCTTTTCTTTTTCCTCTTACTGAATCCTTATCATCCATCCTCCTGCTTCAGACCTAAAATACATGTAAGAGAAGTGATCAAAACAGCAGGCGAAACAAAACCATACGAAAAAGCAGTAAAGATCTCTCGCCACAATCAACACCTCAGCTAAGAAAGCCTTGGAACATCATCAAAGAGCAGGTGAGACAAAGGAGACCCAGGGAACTGCTTGAGATGTGTACTCGGTGGTGAAGTGGGCAGAGGGATATAAGTACTCACTGAGGAAGGTGGGTTTAATGACAGACGGAGGAGAAGGTAAGGCCACAGAGGTTGGATATGTATGATTCGGTAGTCTTTGGAAGGACTCACAAGGGAGTAGCTTGACATGAGCATTAGGACTGGGGTTACGTCTAACTTCAAGCAGCAGCTTCCCATTAGGTTTCGAGGAAGGAAGGCAGAGAATAATGTGCTGAAGCCTGCAGTTGAACAGACTGCCGGACGCCCATCGTCGCATGTGATAGAAACAATCAATCATGTCTCAGAGCCGTGGCTGTTGTGTCTTCTTTCGCACCCGACCTGTTGCTGCTATAGGAATAGGAGACGTACTGACATTATAATATTATATATATAAAAGATATAAAGGAAGAGTGGAAAATAATCGGTCTCAAATAAATGGGAATGGATTAATAGAAGGCTCAATTATAATTTTTAATTTTTGAAAATTAAAATTGATGATTCTTTGAACCAATAATTTTTGAATCGAAACTGATTATTCACGATTAATATATTAATATATATGATTTTTTTTATTTTTAATTAAAATATAAAAAAATTAATGATTCGGTGTTTAAGAAGGAGAATTATGGAGATCAGTCAAAGGGAGGGGGGCTCCACCGGAAGACTTTTCTCCGTAAGAGCGCCCACGTGGCAACAGCGCCTTCGTTGGCCACGCTTGCAGGAATCAAGCAATGGTGAGCGAAGGAGGGTCAGCCGTTGCTTTGGTATTGAAAGCCATGGTTTCCATCACTGTGAAAGTATTGTTTCGAGGTGGATATCGAGTCATGCCATCGCTCTGTATTCATTACACACTATTCCTGGCTCGTTGAAGGGTGTTCTTCTTGGCTAAACAAATCTTCTCAGACTGCACTTGCACAACATAGTAGGCTGCACTATGTTTTTAGCTGCATAAATGTCAAGATGCATCTCCTATACTTTCAAGAATGAGGTGATAAGCAAAATGATCTCCACAGAAAGGAGTGCTTCACATACTGACTAGATTCAAGATTGGGGGGGGAGAGAGAGAGAGAGAGAGAGAGCTGCAGTAATTGATGGAGATGAAGACTTCTTTGATATGCTTTACGTGATTCAACTTTCCACGTACCTTATGGAACACTGAAGGGAATTAAGATGCAGGCATGCAACCTGACTTCCCGACTTCAGAATTAATGGAAGCCATCATGGTCGCAGTAAAGAAACAACGACTGTGAATCCCCTGACTTCATTAAAAGCTTACGCTGTTATGGTAAATGAACAGCAAAGATAAGGACCACAGTTACTGTTGGCATCAAACTGCAGAAAGGAGTGACTGCATCGCTGCATGGAATACTGGCCTTTCCATTCAAGAGATTACCTTTTCTATGGCAAACGTTACCCCTCTCTCTCTCTCTCCGAAGCTTCTGTGGACTTGTGTGTTTTCTGTTCTACAGACGTAACATTTTCCTTTAATTACGTGAACTTCCTGATCACATCTTGGGTAAAACAGATAGGTTGAGGTTGGCCTTTCATGAGAATTAGGACCAGCTTCTTCAATGCGCCATGGTCCTCCCCTGTAACTAGTAAGTCATAACTCACTGGAGCTTTAGTTTGTGGCACTCGATGGTAGATTCAGTGAATTTAATGGTACATTCATGTTACAAACTGTGTTTTGGTTTCAGTCGATCAATAATGATCGTATCCTGCCACGACTTCTCGGTCAGTGGCTTTATTGTTCACCTGCAATGCTACACAGTCTTATGTGCTGCAAGTACAAGCGTTTGGTCATGGATTCATATATATTGGATCATTTCCTAACAATTTAAGTTTTTGAGATCACTAATAATCCAATTCGAAATCTTTATCATGTGCTGAGCCTCTAAGCCACTTCTCACCAAGACTGAGATGTTGCAACAATGTTAAAATTCTTAATTATTTATCTCGATTTCTTTCATCGAGCTTAATCTCAGCACAAGCTCAAGGCGTGGTGGTCTTCTCGATCCTTCAAGCTTCAGAACGTGTACCGAGAGCATTCAACGCTTGAATGAAATGAGACGGTTCTTGCGATTGTTCGAGGAAGACGACTGTAGCATCTCACTGTGATTTGCTTGCACCCAGAAGTCCGATAGGCCACCAGCTACTACTACTCGTCGCTGGCTGAAAGCTGCAAGAACTAATGCAGCCTGCAGCTTGTTTCAGTGCAGCGTGAGGAAAGCCACGTTCATGCAAACAAAAGCATGCTATCGTTGCTGCAGCAGGCATCAAGCATGACCAGAACAAAAAAGTCATTTGGACTTGTGAGGGTTAAGCTTTAGTGGCTGCTCGAGTGATCATTACATGAGGCAGCATTAGCTCTCTTTACACTCCACTTCACTGGAAAAAGGTAATCAGCACGACTGCAACATATCGTAAGCCAAACTTTCTGAGAGTAGAATAGCTAACTGGTGAACATAAAAGAAGTATATTACATGTTGGAAGCAGGGAGAAATAAACATGGCATCTACAGAAACACATGCATACATTCCATCTCTCTCTTATTATCACTGATTCAGGGAACAAAGTAGCCCCGAAAGAAAGATGTCTAGTTGTAGTCTTACTTCTTATAGATTGTTATATTTCTCACCTTCTTCAGAGTAGTAAAGTGTGGGCTGTGATGGGGTTGCAAAGGAGAGTTCCTCAGGTAATTCGTGTTGGGCTGTGGGAGATGTCTTACGAAAGAAAATATCAAGATTTAAGCTTGTTTCTAAGTTCGGTGATTCAATTAGCCAAGCTTGAAAATGACAAATCTTGAGCTGTATGTACTCGTGACTCTCGAATCATCTTGAGAGTTATTTATAGACATGATTTTGCAATTTCGCAGTTCTATCGGAGCCACCTGATGTGAATGAGATCTTACAGCAAATAGAAATTGCAATTGAGATTGATCGGGCCCAACACCAATTAACTCAACCCCATAGACTACTACTACTCATTACGTTTGATCAAAACAAACCCATAAATCTACTTACGCGCACATGGGAGCATGACTTGCATGTAAGCCACAGTAGTAATCTTCTTTCGAAGGGATCACAATTGCTGCTCCAAACCATTATCCCACGTACTCAAAGAGAGTACGTGGCCAGAGATCGCTTCACCTCCGCGTGGGACCGCCACGGCTCCTCCTGGACGAATCCAACGGCCCTCGACGGCCACTCGAGTGGGCCCCGGCGCCGCAGCTCCCTGAATCACCGTCCATCATCTCCGCCAGCATCCGCTGCAGGTCCTCCAACGTGTCCGGCTTCTGCCAGTTGTATCAGAGATCACACCTTTATGTTATGCGGTCTTCGTAGATATCCAAAGAAATAAGAAGCGGACGAGTGCGGAAACCTTACCTCCGGTTTGACACCGTCCATCATCGCCAGCATCTCTTGCATGAAATCGGCGAAATCCTGGCCGTCCAAAATATAGGTATATATAATAAATTGATAATTAATTTCCTTTTTTCGAAAAAGGCAGCAGCAGAATACCTGGTCGTCGTCATCGAGAGGATCGTAGAGGCCGGCGTCGTACATGGCGCGCTTACCCTTGTCGGAGAGCACTGCGGGGAACACCAGACCGCTGCTTCCGTTATTCGACCAAACGGCGACTGCCAACGGCATGAACGAAAAGCTAACACCCGATGCTTACCCGAATACGCTTCCTGGATTCGCTGGAACCGCCGCTTGGCCTCCCCCGCCGCCGCCGGCTCCTTCGCCCACCGGTCCGGGTGCCACTTCTGCCCAGCACCCCGGAGAGCCGACGATTACAAGCAGGCCCAACAAAAGATGGGGGAGACGAACGGACGACGTACCAGGGCGAGGCGGCGATACGCGGCGCGGATGTCCGAGGCGGAGGCATTGCGGTGAATCCCAAGGTGGGAGTAGTAGCAGGAGGAGCCGTCGGATCCGGCACCGGAAGCGTCCATTGACGGAGATCGATCTGCACGCGACACCATCGATGCCGATTTATGGAAGGAGGAGGAAAGGCGGGGGAGATTGGGCTGCGAAAAATATCTATGACGATGAGAAGTCGTGCTCGCGCGGTGTGTTAAGACGGAGGGGTCGAAGATCCCAGGGATTCGCGCCGCGAGATATTTTCTCGGGAGCCATAACAAACGCCACTCTTGTTATACTTTATTATCAAAACTGCCATAAGCACATGCTTTCGATTTGACCTCCACGTGACTCCGACGACAGAATGATCTATATATATATATATATATATATATATATATATATATATATATATATATATATATATATATATATATATATATATATATATATATATATATATATATATATATATATATATATATATATATATATATATATATATATATATATATATATATATATATATACATATATATATATATATACATATATATATACATATATATATATATGTATATATATATAATAAATTAATCATTAAATTTATTATTTTTCTTAACTTAAATCGTTTTATGTGAGAAATAAATTATGATTAGTAACTCTTAAGGTGACTTGAATATTAATGATGATAAAGAAGAAAATGAGAGAGATTAAATTAGAGCTCATAGATAGGCAGAATTAGATTTAAGCACCAAAATAAACATGAGGAGAATAAAAACAAATATTGTAATAAATAAACAACATTTAAAAATTCAGATTACAATACGGAATTGACTTATTGGTAAAATTACCTAATGGCATTTTTATGACTAAAAAAAATCTATTTTGGTAAGAATTCATGTGTATACACTATTTAAGTCATCACAATTATGTCAAATAATTATTTTTAATTTATTTTGAATTAGAGTAGTATAATGATTATCAATATTTTATTATTATTTAATCTGGATGAATGTGTATGTTTATGATGTTGGTTAATGTTAAAAATTTTATCAATTTTTATACAAATAAAAATTTTATTTTTCATTTGTATAATTTTTTAAAAAATAATTTTAATATTTTGATTTTTTTTACTATATATAATTTTAAATTATTTTTATATATTTAAACATATATTTAAATTAAATATATTGACCGACCAGTGATCCTGTGAATTTGTTATGATTCCTAAATGAATTCAGATAACTATGAATTTGGGCTTACATAAAATAGGAATCTGTTATAAATGAAGTATTTTCATAAAATATGAAAATACAATATGTCCTTTCACAATAGACTGAGATTATCATATAATTGGTGAAATTTTTTTACCAATTATCTAAGTTGTTCTCTCACATCAGATAAGTTTTATTTTTAATTGATCATAATTAACTCATATTTAATGATATGGAAGAGATGAATTATATATTTAATTGACTCAGATAAGTTGTGATGTATTCTCGTAATCTTCTTCATAAACTATAAAGAAATCTGAAGTCTCTATTGGAAATAATCTAAAATCTTATTATTTTATCAATATATAAATTTATAAATCTATCAAAACAAATATGAGCCAAACTTAACACAATACGATAAAGATATAAGAAAAATAGAAGACTAATAAATTATGACAGCCGATTTATGTTATGCTGATTCAATAATCAGAATGGATCAGTGATTCCTGTCTGGTTCCAATTCGATCGAGCCAGATGATCAAGTTCATAATCAAATCGAAATCCAAATCGATTCAAGTCAAATTGGATGTTGCTTATTATAATCCGACTAAATCATAATCGAGTAATATAACATAACACTATGCCCATTAAGGCTCCTCCATAGAGTCCATTATTTATTTTCATGAACCAATGATAGCACGTGCACGGCAGTGTTATTATCTTATAGCATCAGACATAAAGAAGAGTCACATGAAACACAATCGGTACATATTTAATTTGCTACTAAACATTTCCTTACCTGCAACTGAACTGGTCTGCCTTTACTCGCTCATGTACGTCATAACTACTTCAAACCCGTAAGCAATGCGGCTCGATTGGCCCAAAACACACACTTAATTTTCTATTACTGTACTTCCTCCTCGTATTTATACATTGCGTATTCGTATCATTATTGATATCCTTCTATTATTAATCCAAGAAAAAGTTCGACTTATTGCAGAGAATTTAATACCACCATCACACTACAACAAAGAATCGAAGCAGAATACACTCAAAAAAGGGGGGGAAAAAAAAAGACAAGTATATAAGAACGATTGGACGCATTAAAGTTTTAATTATTGCTTTAAAGGACACATCTTGATTTAGATCAGATTATATAACCAAATGTATGCCGAAAAATTAATATTTTCCGATTTTGCTATATTAAATTAAATTTTCGATATATTTTGACTTATTATTAAATCAAATTCGGGTAAATTAATAAAACGTAAATTGAAAATATGGAAGGATCGAAATGCAAAATGACAAGAGAACCCCGGAAAAGGGGGAAACGAAACCCGTCACGATTACAAATCAGGATGGTTTAGGGATTGACATGCAAATCGCAAATCAAGGGGAAAATTAAGGGAAAAATTCTAAATTGGGTAGAGGATAAAAGCAGCATAGAAAAGATACGAGGAATATGAGGGGAGATGGCTGCTCCGACTCTTCTCTTTAGTCCAAGCGAGTAGAGGGAGAAGCCAATCGAACAGAGCTGTGCCCCAACTCCCTTCCTCCTCTTGTTGGATCTCCGATTCCTGCTCCCCGATGAGATTTCCAGATCGCTTCCTGTACTAGATTTTGATCTTAGGCCTCTCGAGTGCTGGATTGGGACTCCTTGATTATGGATCCCAGCAGAGCAGCGTCCACGCCGAGCCACGGCCCGCCCGGTGACGGCGGAGGCCCCGCGCCCGAGTTCCCGGCCGGCCTCCGGGTGCTCCTCGTTGACGATGACCCTACCTGCCTCAAGATCCTCGACAGGATGCTCCGCAAGTGCCTCTACGACGGTAACGCAAACCCGTGGCTCCTAATCTTAGTGTTTCGCATGATTGAGGCATAGTCCGTGCTTTTGATGTGCAGTGACGACTTGCTCGCGAGCAGAGGTGGCGCTCTCCATCCTCCGCGAGAAGAAGGGATGGTTCGACCTGGTTCTCAGCGATGTGTACATGCCGGACATGGACGGGTTCAAGTTGCTCGAGCACATCGGATTGGAGATGGATCTTCCTGTCATCAGTCAGTAAATCTCTTCCTTGATGATTTGTGAGTTGGATGTGAACTCAAGGAGTCGTATGTTTGACTCCTTGTCTGTTGTCTTCTCGTTGATGCACAGTGATGTCCGCTGATGACCACAAGGATGTTGTCATGAAAGGTGTCACACATGGAGCTTGTGATTACATCATAAAGCCGGTTAGGATGGAATCGTTGAAGAATATATGGCAGCATGTGGTGAGGAAGAAAAGGAATGAATTGAAGGAGTTGGAGAATTCTGGGAGTGTGGATGAGGACGACAAGCACAAGAGAAGTCTGGATGATGGGGATAATGCTTCCTCTGGGTGTGTCGGGAATTGGAAGAATGCAAAGAGAAAAAAGGAAGGGAAGGACGAGGAGGAGGAAGAGATGGTTGAAGAGCATGATGACTCTTCTAATACGAAGAAGCCAAGGGTCGTATGGTCTGTTGATCTCCACCAACAATTTGTGACTGCTGTCAATCAATTGGGTGTTGACAGTACGTTCTTTTCTCCTTATATTATCGATACCATATACTTAATTCTTAATATATCATGTCTCCAAAAATATTGTTTGTGAATATGGTTTTTAATCAAACTAGCACTTATAGTCATCAACTTTATAAAGTTCATGGTTTCAGTATACGGGTCTATAGAGAAGGTAAACCGAAAAGTTTTCTTTTCTGGTCAGGTTGTTCACTGATCCATTAGTTGGATCTCGACAGATATAATGTCATCGTGAACACCTGTTGGATGTTTGCAATTAATTTACTTCGCAAACAATTGTATATGTACTTAATATATATATCTTTCCTCCTTGTAGAAGCTGTTCCAAAGAAAATTCTTGAGTTGATGAATGTGGCTGGACTTACTAGGGAAAATGTTGCAAGTCACTTGCAGGTATGTGTACAATTTTTCTTGTGTCTTAGCTAGTCGTTTTTTCACATCTCTTTTCTTTGTTTACCATGATCTTGTACGTCATTTATTTTTCTGTTATCCAAATTCCATGATAAGCAAACAGAAGTTAGGGGAAAAATAATGTATTTCTCAAAATTTAATGCATATTTGCATAAAAAAATAATTTGCAAAGTGGTGCAAATTATAATTGAAGTTGATTCAATAATTTTAATAGCAATTTAAAACATCTAACATAAGCACAAATGTTTCTCGTACAATGAGAAGGACAAGACAATGAGAGAGAGTATTAGATAAAAGCAACAAAAGAATGTTTACATGTCTTAACTTTTGGACCCTGATAAAAGAGTCATTTGATTTAGACTATGGATGTAAATGAGTCTTTCAAGGCACAATATTGAGAATGCCCCTTTGTGTATCTAAAAGACAGTTCTCTTTTCTTACAAGTTACCACTGTGTCTTTTATTCCAGATCAATCAATTATACAGACTTGAAAATAATGAAATTGCTATAATAAAAAAATCATAGAGAGAATTTTTTGTCATTGAGTTTGTGATTTGGAAAGCAAATAATGATATCATCATTTCCTGTACATATATAATGTTGCATGAGGAAGTCTCCACAGTTCAGCTCCATTTTGCAGGAAACATCCAAAGTTTTTAACTCAGGTTATAATCTAAAGGATTAATTATTTCATTTTCGTAGTTTCTTTTCTATTAGTGAAAAATGTGTTGATTGTTTGCCTTTTTAATCTTTCTGTTGGTCAACTCCCTTTGTTCCTACCTAACTGGGCAGAGCACTTAGTACTTCTTCACTATGGATCTTATTATTTGGTGTGGGTTCATAGAAAAAGTATGTTATCTACCAACTAATCCTCCAAAGACATGGACAAGTGGGATGTAGGAACCACTTCCATTGAAAATCAGATCCGTTTCTATGGTAAAATAGGGTCCACTATCCTGTCCCTCCATGGAGCATCTTACTTGTTTTCTACTCTATCTGGTGTAATCCAGTGTTGTCATGGGTGCTCGGGTGCTCGCCTAAGCACCTGGGCTGGGCTGGGCGAGGCGAGGCGAGGCCCTCAAAATGTCTCGGGTGAGACATTTAGTTTGGGTATAGCTTGGGTGCGCACCTGGGCCTAGGCTCTTCTGGCCCAAAACACAAATAACTGAGCTTGAGTTGAACGGGAACTAATGGTTCAGTTCAACTAAGCCAAATAACTGAACATGATTTGTATAATGTCCAAAGCCTTATTGTTAGTATTAATTTGTTAGTCTAATTATTTTAACTAATATTTGCATTTTGAAAATTTTAGAATAATCATTTGGAGGGATTTTGTAACGTGGAATAATGAGCTCTTCTCCAACTTCTAGTTGTGCCCCCTTGGGCACATCATTGAAGTGATCAGTGAACTTTCTCGTTCCTCCTGTCTTTCTTCTCTCTGTCATTTCTCTCCCTCTCTTCTCTTGTTTTCTCTCCCACAATTCTCTATTGGTGAAAAAGCCAAATATCATCTTATTCATTTCTAGCAAAGCAACTATCGTCGTATATATTTCTAGTACATCAAATATCATCTTATTCATTTATAGTTTATGGTTTCAATGTCAACTAAGTGTTTGATTACCTCCTTGAAGATTCCAAATGCTTTTTACCAATGCAAGATGCCAAGAAGGCAATATCAAATCCTTCATAGCAACAACCCAAAAGATTGGAGCTATAAAGGAAACTGAAATTGTTTTCTCAATAGTTGAGCAACATCTTCAAATCAGAATAAAGGAAAGCTTTTTTCACTTGGAAAGACATGAAAAATAACATTTTTCTCCCGCATCTGCATGTGAAGGAGGAAGTTAAATAATCCAAATTTGGTCTGTGACCGAGAAGACCCCCAATCACCACTTGAACATAAGGTAGGTATGAAGGGTGATGATGTGAAACTATTTTGATTTTAATTACTTAACAATTGTATTAGTCTAGGGGTCTTTTGCAAATATCATAAGTTGTCATATGACAATCTTCTATGATCCGACATTAGTTATCAATTAAAACAATAAGGAGACAAATCTTAGTCTCTATTGACAATTCTTAGGATTGATGGGAGATTCGATCCCTACAAGGAAGTTTGCTATGGTTGTTGATTTTACTATTAAAGTCTATTAATCAAAGATCTTATTAGGAAGTTTATTTGCCAAAACAAATATGCAAATCTATCTTCCCCCAAAAAAGGAAAAAAGATATTTCTCTCCACTTTTTGTACCTAAAGGGTTTGGAAAAAGGGGGGAAAGAGGCTACAACTTGGATGATCCGATGATAACTGAATGAATGGAAATATATTTTCCTATAATATTTGTTAATGGTGTGATTTTTCCAATGATATAATTTTATTGTCCATATTTGTGATAGATAAAGGTGTGGGACATTCGTCACTGAGAGTTAATCCCTGAGCTGACTTGAATATATTATTTATCCTTCTTTTTATCTTATTTGATATCTTTTTTGTTTTTATTCCACAACTATATCCCATATAAGAGAAGTATTTTTTTGTTTGGTCTTCCATGTGTCTGTCCTATATCGTAATGGTATAGAGCTCTCATTCTATATCAGATTTGGTATTAGAGTTCTTATCCTACATCCTCTGTGATGTAGGATGAGAGTGACAAAATATATTTTTTTGATAATAGAGGAACATAAAAGAGAGGAATAGAAGATAGTAACTGAAAAATAAGAGAAAAACAAAGTGATAAGTACTAGAGCTGCTCTAGCTCAGGGAGAACACTCCCAGGATGAAGGCCTTGCAATTTCGCACGTCTTGCACGTAGACGATGGAATCATGCTATTAGAAAACAAATGTGGCCTCACACCACTCACACTCAAGGTGGGAAAAGAACTTATTTCATTGATCCATTTCTGATTGATTTATATTACAATGTTCTTGCCCCTTTTTATAGGCTAAGTATAAGAAAAGAAAAGAAAAAATGTAAAAGTAAATAATTTACAATTGAATCAAATCAAATACATGATTTGATCTTTCTTTCGAAGAGGATAATATTCTTGATTGATATGCTTTCATCTTCATAGAGACCAATCTTCACAAAATCTTCCATCAAGACTTGAAATCTTCAATCACAATCATAATTGGATTTTCTGAAATTCTTTCCATATTTTCTTCTTCCTTGAGTAAACTAAGAAACTAGATTAGAATTACAGTATGTTGTCATGTGGCAACTTATGATATGCAAAATAACCTATAAACTAATCAAATTTATTTAAATAAGAGATAGATAAGATTGGTTCCGCATCACCCTGCCTTTCCTAAGTCCATTTAGACATACACATACTCAAACCAAAATTGAGTGATTGAGAGGTATAGATTTGCTCACTTTTGGTTTAGTTTATGTTACAGATACTTGATCTTTATCTTAAATATCAGATTTGAATCAATGTTATAACTTGATAAACTCAATTAAGGACATATTCACATGGGAAGTCCTTTTTAGTATTCATCATCATCAACATATAATGGAAGAGACTAAAGGAGGTCAGCCATGTTTAGATTCAGTCGGGCCATGTGGTTTAGCTTAAACAGCCACTATGTGATTGAATATTCTCACATCAGCCTTCACGACACCTTGGATGCCTCCATGGATGATGGTAGAGCTTGTGCAGGAATTTGCTAACTTTGGAGATACTTTGACAGGTTGACTAGTCATTTGTCTCTTCCTACTTAACCTGGAAAAGAGTAAGGTTTAGTCTTAGGTTGGTTAGATCAGCCCAGCAACTGGATTTTTCTCTGATCGCCCCAGACCAAACCAGAGAACCTAATATGACACCTGATTACCTCAGGAGAAGGCCATAATACAAGAGAGGTTAATCATCTTTGTACCAAGATAAGAAACTTTTCTTATAGTTTTCATGCATATTTATTATTGTATTACATTGATGTTATAAAGGTTCTCTAAACCCCTAATTATCATCAAATTAGTGTCCAAAACCTTGATGTAATTAGTTTTATATTAAAACTTGTATTCTGAGATTTCTAAAATAATCTTTTAGAGGGATTTGTAGGTGACAGGAGTAGCTCTTCCTCGTCCAACTCTTAAAAATGTATGGTTGGGATTCCTTGGGTATATCATTGAAGTGATAATACAGTCTTCTCTTTCCTTTATCTTTCCTCTCTTTTCTACTCGTCTTCTTTCTCATCCTAAAAGTCTCTCCCAAATGTTACACTCTACCCTCGAAGTAAGGTGAAAGTTGATAAAATGTGACACATTATATCAATTTGGTATCAAAGTCGGTGCATCTTGTGATATCTTCTTTGGTGATATTCCATGACTTGGCAACCACTTTCCACAAGTTTGATGGATAGGCTGCTACCCACCACAATCATGTTCCCCCATTCCCTGACGACAAAGGCTTGAAGGAAAACTACTATTAGTAACTGTTTACTTTCCTAGCACCAATCTGCTTCAATGAGTTATTTTATTCTATTCCCCAGTGCCAATGTTGACCTTGCCATGAGAGAGAATTATTAGCCTAAGAATCCACCTGGAATTGTTGACTAAAGATTTGCATAACTCCAGAGTCTACACTGCTGTACCAACAATATTATGGGGTGTTCAACATCACTTATTGTATAGCACAAGTCCGGAAAGGAGTGATCCATGGTAATGAAGTAGAGGTCAAAACCATGGTCATTTGGGTAAGTTAGATCAGTCTCTCTAACTGATTAGTTATGATGATTCTGTTCTTCAGAGGCTTTTTTACAAGAACTTATATTGTTGCTTAATTCATTCATTTACCAATAGTACATGCAGGGTCCTTAAACACATGCTTTTTACATTTCCTTTCTCTGTGTTGTTGTTCTAAGATATATTTATTGTCATTTGATACTTCAACAGAAATATCGCTTGTACTTGAGGAGAGTAAGTGTGCCACAGCATCACGGCAGATTTGATGCACATTTTGCAAGCGCCCAGGACGTAACTTATAATTCAATTGGTTCAGTTAGTGGATATGATTTTCAAGCTCTTGCTGCTTCTACTCAGCTTCTACCACAAAATATAGCAGCTCTACATTCAGGTCCAAGAAGTGCTACAAATACTGGCATGGGGGTGTCTGCTATTGATCAAATCAGTTTTCTTAGTTCTGGTAAACAAGGTACAAACTCTTCAAACATAATATCTTCATCCGTGCAGCAAATAAACAGCAGACAAATGAGTGACATCCATGGACCCTCCAATAATATTGAGTTAAACCAACTTGGGCAGTCACAGCAAGTGGTTCAACCATTTGGAAGTATTAACCAGCAATTTGGGGAAGGAACGGCAAAATTTTTTAGTTTACCATCTTCAGAACTAACCAACTTCTCATTACCTAGAGGTACCATCAATGAACAACTGAACAATTCTTTAGCCAGGCACATGAATCAGCATGGACAACAATTTCCTATATCTCAGCAAAGGAGCAATATGGATATCACATTGCAAGGACTGCCACGATCAAGGGGACAATTACTGACTGAAACTGCCTGTCATGATTCTAGACTTGTGTCAGCCTTATTGCAACAAGTACCTCCCAATAATATTCCAAATCATGTCTCAGGACGGCTCGAAACCAGTGCAAATATGCTTACATCCTTGCCTGCCAACTATTTGAATGCTTCATGTAGTACGTCTCCCCAAGCTCTCTATCCTGATGTACATAATAGCTTCATAACTGGATTACCTGGAAGTTGCTATCCTCGTGTAAGCAGCAAAGGATCTACACCACAGACAGGAAGTGTCAAAGCATTAAGCAACAGTAGCAACCTAAAAGGAATGGACAACCATGTTCCAAATTTTGATATTATTGGTGAACATCATCAAAACAAAAGCCAAGATTGGAAGTTGCAAAATGTAAATCTCCCATACCAGTCAGGCCAAAACCTTGGTCATGGGCAAAGCACTATTGACTGTCGTTCTTCACTGATGGGTAATCAAGATTCAACTAGTACTGCCAAAAATGGGTTTAACGGTAATGTTGGAACAGTCACGAAGAATATCATATCAACAAGAAGTGACATTGATATGGAGAAAAGAGAATGCATTGTTCAGCACAAAACCAACCTAGTGGAGAACTGCAACAGAGTAAATTATGATGGAATTCCAGATCTCAGTTATCAAGATATTCTTTTTGAAGACAATATTATTACAAATGAACTCATGAATGTTGTTCGGAAACAGGTTAGCTTCTTAAAATCCAACTAATGTGATATATTCCCCCTAAAATAAATGCATTTAAGTTAGTGAAGTGTTTTCATGTATTGATCTAAAATTTCTATGATAATACTCATCCAAACCTATTTGACATAATCAAAATGACAGTTTATCGCTTAATGCAACCATCATGTAGTTTGAGCAGATTCTCAAAGGTAAAGACCTAAATGTCAATACTTTTATGTTGTGGTGGCACCAAAATAATACAACTTGAAAATCAGTATTAGACATACAAGTGCATGCACCGTGTATCAGAAGATCTCATCTTCTTCATGCAGGCTCTATGCTGTATACAAGTGAGGTTTATTAGAGATTAGATCGCCTTTTAATGGTGCAATATATGCATGTATCTCTACTTTTCACTTTGAGGTTTATTAGGAGTTTAGATCGTCTTTCTTATGGTGCATTATATGCATGTATTTCTATTCTCACTGAGTATGAGAAACTTAAAATTGTGTGTAGGATATGTAATCAACTTTTTTATCTAGTTTGGTAGATAAATCATAGAAATTTTTTTGGCTTGTTGAGTTTCAAAACTTTTAAAGCTCATTGTGATTACTTTTTACATCATCTTATATAATTAGAGTTAACAAATTCATGTGAAGCACGTTGAGATATAACCAAGAATTATAATTTCCATCAGACTAGTATGTGAACCTAACCAAGTTTGAAGAGGACGAGGAGAAGAAGAAGAAGATAAATTGATAACAACGGAGGTCTATCTCCATTATAAGATCTCTTTAAGGCTATGTTGCCTAAAATTACACAGAGATAAGGAAGAGTGTGAATCAAATTCAGTTGATACCAATGATTTGAATACCGTACCGTACTGCTCGTTATGGGCGATATAAGGCATTTGGCCTGGTGTTGGGCAATACGGGGCTGTACTAGGTGATAATGGTCGAAATTTCTATCATTACCAACCTGTACTGAGCGATAACGGTTGAAACCAATCGTTACCAAATGGTAACAATATTCCAACAGTCACCTCAAGGGTTTTTAAACCCTTTTCTCCCTCCTATTTCATTCCATTTCATTCTCACATTCTCTTAAAATCTCTCAAACTCATTTTTCTCACATTCTCTCTTATTCTCATATTTTTATTCTCCTAAACTCAACAAAACAATGAATTGTGGATTAAATCAAATTTAGGAGGATTATGAGGAAAATTTTTTTAATCAAGAGGTCCTGTCTACACAATTTGAGGGTGGTGCATAGACCGTGAGGAAAAACTTTTTAATCAAGAGGTCCCGTCTACACAATTTGAGGGTGGTGCATAGACCGAGGAATAGTATTTTACACATGCTACCCAAGATTCAAATCATGGAACTCGACGAGGTACTGGTCAAGTTTATGCACGTATTATGGAGAATCTTACAACCAATAACAGTACGGTGATAGTTGGTCATACTTATCCGAGCAATAGTATAATACGGAGTAGCAAATCAATAGCGAAAGTAGAAGTTCTGATATTCACCAATACATGCCTCAGGAGCCGCTTCAAACACATGTATTCATGACAATCAACCTACGACCATCATCACATTGATGCACCAATGTCATACGGTGTATCAATAAACTCTATCATGAGATTAATTTTAGGATTAGGTCCGACAAACATATCATATTGATATACAGATACATAGGATTAAGGACCCCGATCCACTACCCATGGAGGCTTGTCGTTCGTTTTAGTGGTAGAATCAAGTATATCTATATGTGATTTCTTAATTCATTTGAATTTTAATGTTTAAGTTGTATACAAAATAATCTAACAATTTAAATAATTTTTCTATAGATAATTTAATATTAACGGAAGGACGATCCGGAAAAGATCGAAATTGCGAACCTTACACAAGACTACTCCTTAAAGCCCAAAAAAGATATGTGGCACTATTCTTGCTACTCATCAAAGCTAAAAAAAGATATGTGGCACTATTCTTACCTAATTTATATTAGTTTTGCTAAAATTATATTAAATATATTTATTTTTAACTTAAAAACTTTATCCTAACTTTTTTTTCTATTTTTCAGATATTTTTGAAGGGTTCTATGTCTATTTTAGGTGTATAAATAACTTTATCCTTTTTTTTTTCCAGATATTTTTGAAGGGTTCTATGTCTATTTTAGGTGTATTTCTCGGTATGCCATGTCGTACTGCACCGAGCAAAGCTCGATACACCGGTACGGTATTTAAAACCTTGGTTGACACTCTGTTTACCAGAATGATTCATGTCCTATGATATAATTAGATATGTGCAACAAAGAATTAGGATGATCCACTTGTTGATAAGGTAGGAGATCTACCATGTCTATCTCAGTGTATCTCAAAACAAATCGAAGTTGACCTATAGGATGAAGCAATTTGGTATGAGGACCAGGGCTACACATTAGGATATGTTCAAGATACAAAACAGTTAGCGTTTTGTGTGTCATGGTGCAAACAGTCCTTTTTTTTTTTTTAAAAAAAGTCAATTTCAGTCATGGGCTACACATTAGGATATGTTCAAGATACAAAACAGTTAGCGTTTTGTGTGATGGTGCAAACAGTCCTTTTTTTTTTTTTTACAAACAGTCAATTTCAGTCATCCCTACAATGTGGCATGGGTAAAGGTCACTCATCGCATTCAGTTAATCCATTAGATGTCATTGAGAAGCAATAATTCATGGAGGATGAAGAGACCCCTCCATTTGATTCAAGTCTTTATGAGATCAACAATGATGTAATGAGGTGGATAATAGCACATCAATTAATGATGGTGGTCAGGGCCAGAGGTCTTGTGTTTCCGGCAAGCAAACAAAAAGAAGATGAGCATGAAAAAAGTAGTATTTTACTTGTACCACTTAAGATGATGATCATAACATTGAACCATTTACCAGATCAGTTAGAATAAAGACAAGGGCAAGGGTGACTTGGAAGGAAACGAGAGACAACTTAAATAAGATCAAGTCGTTAAGTTCTTTTTTGGTCACAACCTCTATACCAATGTGGTGGATTTCATGGGCACAATGTGTTGTTGATAATTGGTCTCATTTTGCTGAGTCTGTGGCTTCATATGACTTACATGACAATATATTATTGATTGTTTTACTGCTCAACAGTGATCATGGTTGCATCACATAGAACTTGTTAAATATCAACAACCATAATAGCCCTTGCCCTTCCTTCTATCTCGTTGGTTAGTACCAGGAGTTAATTTTCTGACCCAGATGCACCATTATCATTGCTACTTCGATTCAACAATGACAGCATATCAATATCAAGTGTTGTGAAAGCATATTGTTTATGTAACTGTTGTGAAAGCATGTCATTCATGTGTCCAACCACATGACATCATGGACTGGACCTAGACCCACGTCCTAGGCAATGTGTCATTCGTTTTTATGATAAGATTTGTCCCACTAGTGTAGTGTTTTAGTCCATCTATTTACGAGTTTTAGGTTATCTATTTATGATGTATAGATGATATATGTATCACACATTATGTGCTAATTTGATGTATTTTTAGTTCTTTTATGTCGATGTCTTGACATCTGTTTTATGACAAGTATTAGAAACATATTTTGATTTATTATTGATATAAAAAGTTATAAAAAAACAAAAGACTATTAAAGAGGATTTAGGTGGTTTGGATCTGACCCTGTCTGTATCAACCAATACCAACCATACAGATACATTGTGTTATATTGTACAATGATTGATGTAGGCACTAGATCGAGACTTTGGCAGTCACTTGTTATCATTTATCATGTAATTTGCAGCTGAAAAGTAAGTCAAAATACACGGAGGATGGTCTAATTTTGAGCAAACTGTAGCATTAAGACCACTGAACATAACTTCATTATGTGCTAGAACAATGGAAGCATTCTCGAGGACCACACTACTTTTCTTTTAGCAAGTTATTGATTAAATACAATGTTTGGATCCTCATACCTCACACTGCAGTTCCTTTTGGTTTGCAGCAGCAAGAAGGGATTGGGCAGGTTGATAATGAGTTCAACTTTAACCCCCCAGTTTAGCATTGGAGTCTCTATACCATGAAGCAATTATGAATTCTTGAAGAAGCAATGGATTCTCTGTACCATGAAGCAATTATGAATCCTTCAAGATGATTGGAACTGTTCCATAATTAAAGATCTTAAGGGGTTCTAGAGAGTTTTCCTTCACAATTTATCTGGTAACCCCACGGAAATCAGACCATTGCCTCTAGAGAAAGGGCTCGAGGACATACTGAGTCCACATGGTCAAATCTCAACACACACGATTTGGTGTACAAAGGTAAAAGTAGTATGCAAATGCATACATGCTATGTTTCCAGTTTCTTTCTTAGCTCATGCTAACAAGACATCCCTCAAGTGGCGAAAGGCTTGAATTGCATTAGTTTAGTTTGGTGTGTTCTTTTGTGGATTTGGCATTAGGAGTCTCCAAATAGTCTCTTCAAAACCGAGGGGAGTATTTTCTAACTCCAGTAGTCATGTACAGGTTTCGTTTGACTAAAGGAAACAAAGTGGTGTTAGTTTGTTCCCTTTTAATTTATGGCTAATCCTACTTAATTGTTTTATTCCTCCTAGTCTTCCAGAACATCTATCCTTGTATTCATTTAGTTGCAATACATTTTGTGTAATTTAAATTGCATTAATTTTGTGGAATGTAAACTTATCATCACTAAGCACCGGGAGATTAACAAATGTTGAACATTATCATTGTTGTTAAAATTTATTATGAATCGAAGCACTGTGCTTAATACCGTTAGATGCATTACATATTGATCTGATGAAATTTTGGTGTGGACAAACATTTTACTGCTGTGTGTATTAGATTGTGTCAATTTTATAATGCATACTCTGGCTAATCATGTATGGAATTCCAATTTTTTGGAACAAGGGAAAATTGGTTGGTGCTCCAAATCTAGTGGCAAGTTGATGTTTTATTGTAATATCTCCTCAGAAGAAAAAAAATTATCTTTTACAAAATTTCCCATGCAAAAATTTTAATTCTAGGTAATATAACTCATTCGTCGAGAGACGTGTAGCTGATGCTGCGTGCACACCTATACTCGAATTGTATTTTGTAGTGATGCAAAGTTCTGAGCATTGGCTTCCTTTTCACTTTCCAGAAGACAGACAATAACTTTGTAGTCGAATAAACCAGTCCTAATCTCAGCATCCCGCCCTCTGTCTTGCAATAAGTCCTTCCCTCTATTGCTGCAATGGGAACTAATTTAACTAACTAAAATGGTACAATGAAGCGAGCGAGCAGTTAGTGCCCGGAAGATTCTTCCACCACCACCGATTAAAGATGCGTCCTCATATCTGTACTGTTTGGAAGCATTATTTTCGGTATCACGTCGAACTTGATGTCATTAATCCATTCGCCGGTCAGGCATTACAAAGCCTGTAAAAGCAATTTATAAAAGGAAAAAAAATAAAATTTATTTATTTAGGATACACAGTTTCTTTATTCGGTGGCGCCACGGAAATTAGAGACGGCGAGAGAGGGCTGACACCACCTATGGCCGCAAAGCGACCGCGCCTCCCGCATTGGCCGAGTCGGCGACGAGCGACTTGTAGATCTCGACGAGCACCTTCTCGTCGTACTCCCTGAGCGGCTCCCGCGCGAACCCGACCGCCCCGGCCCCGCCCCCGTCCCCGCCGTAGGTGACGCCGAGGGGGGTCGCCCTGGCGAAGCGGAGCATCATCCGCACGTAGGCGTCGCGGATCTGAGGGAGGATCCGCTGGGGAGAGATCGCACGGAGGAACCCCAGCCGCGGCGATATCTTGAACCGCCAAAACCGGCGGCGATGCCCGCCCCCGCCGAGCTCCGCGCGGCACAGGCGCCGTCGCCCCTGGTCTCCGCCGCCGCGGTGCTCGGGCCGCTTCCAGTACTCCTTCAGCCCGCCGTTGTACGACTTCATCAGCGCCGCTCCCCTCGAACCACCGATCCCTCCTTCCACCGCTTTTCTATCACGGGAAGGAGAGGAGGAGAAGGCATTTAAACAGGCCGGTTGTGGTCACCTCAAGCAGTTTTGCCGTGCGGTTGCGTGAACTTCATTTAATGGGTTGCGGTTTCGGTTTCGATTTCGGTTTCGGGTGGGGTAAACGACAGATCACGATGGTTGATGCGGTATTCCATTCAAGTTCGGTGGTTGGTGGGGTGGAGGCGCAGCGCGGATGATTGGATGAGGACCGTTCGATCGAGCGAATCAAGAGGTAGAACACATCTGACGGTTCCAAATCCATGTGCAACATACATATAACCCCTCCCCATCCCTCCAATTCTAAAATAGAATACGAGGGTGTTCACTCCACGGGACGCCACTATTGTGATTTGTAATTAATGTGCCACACATGATTTTTTTCTTTTCACGTAATATTAATAATGATTTAATAAATGATTTAAATTTTATTGATTAATAATAAAGATAAATCTGATTTGAATTATCATATCTATTAATGATAAAAGATGTGACTCTTGATAAGTGCGTCATCATAATGGATATAATGGATGGATGTTAATTCTAAATTGATGAAAGATATTTTTTATGTCATTATAAACTCATAACTTAATCCTCTCTTTACTATATCAAAATATAATATTTTTATCAATAATATATATCAAAGTAAAAAGGTAAAAGAAAGAAATCAAAATTTTAAATGAGAAGAGGAGAGTCTGCATGAGATTCCTCACCTTGGCAATAGATCTCGCATATGATAGTCGTAGATTAGTCTTGCGAATCACAACTATGGAAGAGCAGGGACAAGTCTTAATGACGATGGCCTTGTAGAACTAATAATAGAGAAATTTCTCCGACCAAAACTATTGGTGGACATTGACATGGGTGTGAACGATATAACTATGAGAGCACGATCGGAGGAGAGGTGACAATGGGGTGAGTGGACTTTCAAGAAGAAATATAGTGATAGAGACGAGAGAGATTTGGGTTTAAGTGAGCGGGTTGAACATGAATAACGTGTCGAGAATAAAAAATTATGAATAAGTTAAATATGTCATATCATAATAAGTTAGACTTGTCACATTAATATTAAGATATCTTAACTTCAATATATATATATATATATATGTAAGCACTGTTATTACTCGACTAGCATAATGATTTTAGAATTTTAAATTATATTAGTATCTTTAATATTACTATATATATATGTAAAATGTTTTGAGCTTTCGGTGAAAATATGAAATGTATGATATTGGTGTGATGTAGAATAGTTTTTCAGATAGAAAATATTCGAACTCATGATAATACTTTAATAAGATCGAAAAATAGCTCATCACCAAGTTTAAAATCACAAAGGGATATAGAAAGTTCACCACCTCAAAAAAAAGTAAACAAGGATACATAACTGAAAATAAAAGACTCACCACTTAAGGAAGCATCCAAGAGATACAGAGTTTAAGAAAACTCTAAGAGAGCTTCTGCTCTAAGAGAGCTTCTGCCAAAATATCCTTAGTTTTTAAAGTTATTTCTAACCCTAAAATACCAAAATAAGTACTAATGCATAAAACAACCCTTCATGCATACGAAATTTCGAAATTAAGTAGTTTACAACTAGAAACCAACTCCTTTATTTTATTTTTTAATCATGAAAGCACATTGAAACAGTTTTAACTTTGTGTAGGGAATATGGTTATGAGCTATCATATTTGAGTAGGCTGAGTTGAAGACTATGAGGTAATATTGTAGGCTGAAAAAATTACCATAGCATTAGCAAGATCCATATGAGCCAATTATATTAAATTAGACACTCCCGTGTCAATCTCCCCTGGTTGAAAAAGACTTGTCTTCAAGTCATTGTTTGTTTTATCAATATGAAAAGGACTTAAATCAGCCACATTAAATATTAGGGACACTTTGTAATCTTCAAGTAGCTCGATCTGATAAGTATTTTTATCAATTCTTTTAAGCACCTTAAATGGACCATCAGTCTTTGGTTTCAATTTTTCAAATTTGCCCAGTGGAAACCTCTCCTTCCTTAGATGAATCCAGACCAAATTACCTATATTAAACTCCATATGTTTTCTATGTTTGTTGGCAGCTTGCATGTTCCTCTCGTTTTACTTTTCTATAGTTGCTTTAACACCCTTATGCAGCTTCTTTATATGCTAAACTCTCTCATGAGCATCTTCACTAAATTGCTTAGTTATCGAATGAGAGACCGAGTCCAAAGGACCAGTAGGATTAGCACCATAAATAACCTCAAAAGGACTCTTACCAATGCTATGATTCATGAAACGATTGTAGGCAAACTCAATTTGTAGAAGAATGAGATCTCATTGCTTAATATTTTTTGCCAACATAACTTCTAAGTAAGTTTCCCAAGCTTCTGTTCATTACCTCAGTTTGCCCATCGGTTTGTGGATGATGCGAGCTGCTGAAATTCAAATAAGTACCCAGCTTCCTCCAAAGAGTTCTCTAAAAATGACTAATAAATTTTAAATCTCGATCAGATATCATAGTTCTTGGAATACCATGCAATTTAACAATCTCCTTAAAATATAAATCAGCAATATGAGACGCATCATTTGATTTATTATATGAATAAATGAGACATTTTTGAAAATCTATCAACAACAACCATGATAGAATCCTTGTTCCTTTAAGTTATTGACAATCCCAAAACGAAATTAAGACTCATATCCTCCTATGGTGCATTTAGCACTAGCAATAGAGTGTATAAACCAGAATTTTGACTTCTTATTTTTGCCAAATGACACACTCGACATTGCTTTACATGTCTCTCCATATCTCTGAACATCTTAGGCTAATAGAAATTTGACTGAACAAGAGTTAGAGTTTTGTCCCTACCAAAATGTCCTCCCAAAATATCACTATAAGCTTCAGCTAAAATTACTTGTCTCAAATAACACGATGGAACACACAATGTATTAGCTTGGAAAAGAAAACCATCAAGGATAGAAAATTATAGAAAGGAACCTAATTTACAATTCTACCATATTGAGCCGAAATCCACATCATTCTCATAGAGATATTTGAATGTCTCAAATCCAACCACTTTGACTTTTATTGCTGATAATAAAAAATGCTTTCTGCTCAATACGTTAGCAACTACATTTTGAACACCATATTTGTACTTGATTGTAAAGTTATAATATTGTAAAAATTCCACCTATGCTAGATGCCTCTTATTTAGCTTGTGCTAGTGATTAATGAAATTTAATACCTCATGATCAGAATATAGCACAAATGGCTTGGCAAGAAGATATTGACTCCAATAAGATAAAGCTTGATAAATGGCATAGAACTCCTTATCATAGGTAGAATATTTCCTTCTTGTATCATTCAACTTCTCATTAAAAAAAACAATGAGCTTTCCATCTTGACTCAAAACAGCACCAATTCATATTAGATACATTGCATTCAACTTCAAACATCTTGTCAAAATTAGGTAGTACTAAGATAGAAGCTTCGGTCATCTTTCTTTTTAAAAGCTCAAAAGCATCATTAGTCTCACTAGTCCATTTGAATTTATCACATTTCAGACATTCGGTGATTGAAGCGACAATAGAGCTGAAACCCTTGATGAATCTTCTAGAAAAGGAAGTTAATCCATGGAAACTTCTCACATCATGCAATGAAGCAAGTGTTGGCCAATTGAGAATAGCTTCTACCTTACTTTGATCCATCATGATTCCATCTTTTGAAACAACACTAGAAGTAAAGTCACACTTCTTTAGATTAGCATAAAGCTTTTGTTGCCTCAAACTAAGAAAGATCTCTTTCAGATGATTCATATGCTCCTCTTCGCTTTTGTTGTACACCAATATATCATCAAAGTAAACTACAACAAATATTCTAATGCATAGCTTACGTATGTGACTTATAAATCTCATGAAAGTGCTAGGAGCATTAGATAGCCCAAATGGTATAACCAAACATTCATATAAGCCTTCTCTAGTTTTAAACACTGTTTTCCACTCATCTCTAGGCCTTATTCTTATTTGGTGATAGCCACTCCTCAAATCAATTTTAGAGAAAATATAAGCACCACACAATTGATTAAGTAAATCATCTAACCTTGGAATAGGAAAACGATAGTCTACTGTTATTTTGTTGATGGTGCGACTGTCCACACATATTCTCCAAGAACCATCCTTCTTAAGCACCAACAAGGCTGGAACTGCACAAGGACTTATGCTCTCCCGAATCAATCCCTTTTCCATCAACTCGTCCACTTGTCTTTGAAGTTCTTCATGCTCCTTGGGACTCATTCTATATGCTATCTTATTTGGTAGAATAGCCCCTGGAATAAGATCAATATGATGCTAGATGTCTCTCAAAGGTGGAAGACCATGTGGAATCTCTTTCGATATAACATCTTGAAATTCCTCTAAGATTGGTTTCATGATTGTCGGTGTCTCCTTATGTTTTCAATTCTCCTCTACTACCATTAGGGCCAAAACATGACCACCCTTGTCTAATTCACCTTTGTATTCACCATAGGACATAAAAGCGCTAACTTCCTTATTTGGTGCACTAATTTCGGAAGGTTGTAATAGAGCTAAGATAATCTTTTTTTCATTCACCTTAAAAGAATAAATATGTTTGTAGCCATCATACAACACCCTTTTATCATAATGCCAAGGTCTTCCCAATAGCAAATGACAAGTGTCCATAGGAGCAACATCACACCATACTTCGTCTTTATAATACTTGCCAATAGAAAACAACACCAAACATCTTTTAGTTACCTTCATATCATTTCCTTTTTGCAACCAACATAATTGGTATAGATGTGGATGAGGGATTGTGTCCAACTTTAGCTTCTGCACCATCTTCAAACATACCACATTCTCAAAGCTGCTGTTGTCGATGATCACCAAGCACACCTTGCCAAGAGAAGTGCATTTAGTGTAAAACACGTTTTTTCTCACCCAACTTTCATCCTCGGCCACATAAGACACTTGTAAGCTATGTTGCAATATAATAGATAAACTATGATCTGCACAAGTAACCTCTTCCTCACCTTCATCATATTTTGGTTTGTCGTCAGCTTCATCTACTCCATCACTATGATCTTCAACCAAAGTTACAATCCTCCTATTTGGACAATCTGAAGTAATATGCCCAAAACCATGACATTTGAAGTATTTTCGGCCACTTGGGGTAGAAGAATTAGGTGTTTTTTTACTGCCACAGATTCTTCATCCTTTTCTTGCATTTTCGATTTGGAACTTCCTCCTTTTGTATAGTCTTCTTTTAAACCGTACGGAGAACTATTTTCAAACTTCTGTTGCTTTTCAGCTTTTAATGCCAGCTTGCTCACATCATTTAAAGACCAATATGGCCTCCATCACTCTGATCTTTAATTGAATTTACAATCCTCCTATTTGGATAATATGAAGCAATATGCCCAAAACCATGATATTTGAAACAATTTTTACCACTTGGGGTATAAGAATTAGGTGTTTTTTTGCTACTAGCAGATTCTTCACCCTTTTCTTGTACCTTTGATATTACCTTACTTTGGATAGTAGGCTTAGAACTTCCTTCTTTTGTATAGCCTTCTTTTGAACCGTACTGAGAACTCTTTTTAAACTTTTGTTGCTTTTCAACTTTTAATGCTAACTTGCTCACAATATTTAAAGACCAATATCGCTGCAATTGAACAACTTTAGCAATCTCATACTTCAAATCTCACAAGAATCTTACAATAGTTTGCTCTTCTGGTTCCACAAGCTCTCCTTTTAATATGAGATTATTGAATTCCGTTGTGTACTCCTTTACACTAAGATTTTTTTTTCTTAAAATTATGGATTTTGAGAAACATCTCTTGCCGATAATTGTCAGGTAAATATTTTCTCTTCAACTCCCTTTTTATTTTCTCCCATGTCACAATCTTACTCTTCCCCTCACGTTCTCTTTGTTTATTCAGATTTTCCTACAAAAAAGATGCATTCCGTTTGAGTTTGAGTGCCACAAGTTTTACCTTATTTTGTTCTGATGGTTCATGAAAATTAAAAATTCTTTCCACTGTATTAAGTCAATCGATAAAGTCATCAATATTGATTTTACCTTCAAACTCTAGAATATCCAATCTTGGGTTGTATTTATTCTTCCACTCGTCTTGGACTCCATGTCATGCACGAAATCTTCTCGACTCCCTTGGGTGAGGAGGTGTATCATAATCAAAAGTAAACTCTTGGACATCAGTTTCATGCTGGTTGTTTATACTTTGAAGTTCTTAAATTATTTCATTTTTTTCTCATAGACTACGCAACAATCTTCGTAGTTGTAGCCTCAATGACTCAACATCATCTTCATGGCAACTACCTTCACCAACTATATCTTTTCCATTATGCCTTGCTATGATCTATAGCCTTTAGCTCTGATACCAAACTGATACCGATGTGATGCAGAATGGGAGATAAAATAGAATAGATTTTGAAAGAAAGCCAATTGTATAATTTTTCGGATAGAAAATGTTCGAGCTCACGATAGTACTTCAATAAGATCGAAAAATAGCTCACCACTAAGTTTAAAATTACAAAGGGATATAGAAAATTAACCACCCCAAGGAAATTAAACAAGGATATAAAATTAAAAATAAAAGACTAACCATTCAATGAAGCATCCAAGAGATATAGAGTTTAAAAGAACTCCAAGAGAGCTTCTGCCAAAATATCCTCAGTTTCTAAAGTTCTTTCTAATCTTAAAATACCAAAATAAGTACTAGTGTATGGAACAATCCTTCATGCAGGAATTTCGAAATTAAGTATTTTACAACTGGTAACCAACTCTTTTAATGCATTTCTTAGTCATGAAGAAAAACCTACACTAGGAGTAAAGAAATCACACTTCTTTATATTAGCATAAAGCTTTTGCTACCTCAAAATAAGAAAGATATCTTTAAGATGATTCATATACTCCTCTTCACTCTTGCCATATACCAATATATCATCAAAATAAATTACAATAAATATTTCAATACATGACTTAAGTATATGATTCATAAATCTCATAAAAGTACTAAGAGTATTAGATAGCCCAAATGGTATAACCAACTATTCATATAAGCCTTCTTTAGTTTTAAATATTATTTTCCACTCATCTCCAAGCCTCATTCTTATTTGGTGATAGCCACTTCTCAAATCAATTTTAGAGAAAATAGAAGCACCACATAATTGATCAAGTAAATCATAAATAGGAAAATGATAATCCACTATGATTTTGTTGATGGTGCGACTGTCTACACACATTCTCCAATGACTCATACTCTCCTAAATTAACCCCCTTTTCAATAACTCATCCACTTGCTTTTGATATTCTTCATGCTCCTTGGGACTCATTCTGTATGTTACCTTATTAGATAGAATAGCCCCTAGAATAAGATCAATATGATGCTAGATATCTCTCAAGGTGGAAGGCCATGTGGAATCTCTGTTGGTATAACATCTTGAAATTCCTCCAGGATTAGTTTCATGATTGTTGGTGTCTCCTTATATTGTACATTCTCCTCTACTACCACTAGGGCCAAAATATGACCACCCTTGTCTAATTCACCTTTGCATTCACCATAGAACATAAAAGCACTAACTTCCTTCTTTTGTGCATTGATTTCGGAAGGTTGTAATAGAGCTAAGATAATCTTCTTTTCATTCAGCTTAAAAGAATAAGTATGTTTGTAGCCGTGATACAACACCCTTCTATCATAATGCTAAAGTCTTCCAAATAACAAATCATTAGCATCCATAGGAGCAACGTCACACCATATTTCATCTTTATAATACTTTTCAATAGAAAACGAAACTAAACATCTTTTAGTAACCTTAATGTCATTTCCTTTTTGCAGCCAACATAATTGGTATGGATGTAGATAAGGAATCGTGTCCAACTTTAGCTTCTGCACCATCTCCAAAGCATATTCTCAAAGCTGCCACTATCGATGATAACCAAGCACACCTTACCAAGATAAGTGCATTTAGTGTGAAACACATTTTTTCTCACCCAACTTTCATCCTCGGCCACATAAGACACTTGTAAGCTACGTTGAAATACAATAGACAAACCATGATCTGCATAAGTAACCTCTTCCTTATCTTCATCATATTTTGGTTCGTCGTCGACTTTATCTTCTCCTCCATCACTCTGATCTTTAACTGAATTTACAATCCTCCTATTTGGATAATCTGAAGCAATATGCCCAAAACCATGATATTTGAAACATTTTTTACCACTTGGGGTATAAGAATTAGGTGTTTTTTTACTACTAGCAGATTCTTCACCCTTTTCTTGTACCTTCGATATCACCTTACTTTGGATAGTAGGCTTAGAACTTTCTTCTTTTGTATAGCATATCGCTGTAGTTGAACAACTTTAGCAATCTCATA
>LVTN01002617.1:2708-13866 GCA_001649415.1 Musa itinerans
ATTTTGATGATGAAGTCAATTGTCATTTGTTTATCTAATCTATATGTTGAGATAAGTGTGCAGGATTAACTACGATGGCAGTAAGACATGCAGCAGGTGTTGAGCCGGAGTCAAGACCAAGATCACATTGAGGGTTCGAGAGTTCATCGGAAGTCCGAACAATCGTCAGAGGTTCTGCGGGAACAATCCGAGAAGTTCAGGAGCTTACCAAAGAAGCTCGTTAGAACTCGCCAAGAGGATCGTCGCAAGTCCAGGAGTTTGCCGAGAGTCCGCTGGAGCATCACCGAGGGTTCGTCGGAAGTTCGCCGGAAGCTCGCCGGAAGAAGCGATTGACGCACCGGAACACGATTTGCAGTATTAATATCTTTATTGTCGTAGTTAGCATGAAGGTTAAGTTAGGATTGGGAGGTGATCCCATTAACTTATTCTGTGGCCAATTGGGCCCTTAACAGACCCAAATTGGGCCGAATGGATCAGCCCATTCGAACCCAGAATTCCTGGCCAACGGTGGCACCGCCTAGGAGACTCAGTCTCCCAAGAGTTCTGGGCGGTTGAACCACCCTTGTCAGGCGATGGTACCGCCGATAGTTATTACTGCCAACGGTGGTACCGCCCTTGCCAGGCGATGATACCGCCTGAGCTTGGTCTCCGAGCGAAGTCAGGCGGTAGTACCGCCCAGACTGAGCGGTAGTACCGCTTAGTGACAGTTGACAGGCGGTAGTACAACCCAGTTATGGCGGTGGTACCGCTAGGACCCCGGAAATTCGGGAGATGACACTTCTGAGCTCCAAATTCAAACTGATTGGGGCCTATATAAACCACACCTTTTCCTGTATGAAACAACACCGAAAGATTGCTTTTATTCTGAGTATTTGAGAGCTTAAAAGTGTTGTAAAAGGCTAGAAGTTCTTCTCCCTCTTTCTTTCTAAGTGTTGATCATTCAAGAGAGGAGTGAAAATTTGTAAGGGTTGTCTCCTAATCCCATCAAAAGGAGAAAAGCTATAAAAGGGTGGGTGGCCTTTGCCTATTGAAGGAAGGCCTCTAGTGAACGTTGGTAACCTCATTGAAAGAGGAAGCCAAAAGTGTATGTAGGTCAAGATTGACTGAACCACTCTAAATCTCGGTTTGCATTTACTTTGAGCAATTTATCCTTACTGTAAACCTCTTAAATAGCTTGCTGCCTTTAATACTTTTATGTACGCTTTCAAGCTATCTTTACGAAAATGCTTTCAAGTTAAGTTTCCAAAATCTTTTTAAACCGACGAAAGTTTTCCGCTACACCAATTCACCCACCTCCTCTTAGTGCTCTTGATCGTAATAGATTCTTGCTGTGATTACTTGAATAAATAGCTTGCTGCCTTTAATACTTTTATGTACGCTTTCAAGCTATCTTTACGAAAATGCTTTCAAGTTAAGTTTCCAAAATCTTTTTAAACCGACGAAAGTTTTCCGCTACACCAATTCACCCACCTCCTCTTAGTGCTCTTGATCGTAATAGATTCTTGCTGTGATTACTTGAAAAGATTTTGGATATTGTGCATAGTGACATAATTTTTTTATCCTAGTTATTCTCTTGTGATTGTTGCTTAGGTTTTGGGCAAGAGACGTTGAAATTTGTATATTCATTATTTTCATAGTAGATTTTCTCTAACTTGTCTCGTGGTTTTTACCCTTCACGTTATAGGGGTTTTCCACGTAAATCTTGGTATTCTATTTGATTATAATTTCCATTTAATTTTGCTATGTGTTACGGTCTACTAGTATTTATTCGTATATAAATGTTTCTAACCTTTTATCCAATCAATTGGTATCATAGCAAGGTTTTGGTAATTTAATTTTTTGTATTCAAACATGGAGGCCGATAGTGTTTCTCGCATGATTAGCTTGAATGGAAATAATTGGATGATATGGAAACTAAGAATGAAAGATCTCTTGTATTGCAAAGATTTGTATAGACCTTTGCAAGGAGATAGTGCAAAGCCCACAACTATAACAGATGATAAGTGGAAGAGTTTAGATCGAAAAACGGACAAATTTATTTGACAGTGGCTCGATGACAGTGTCTTTCACCATGTTTCTACTGAAAGTTCTACATATTCTCTTTGGAAAAAGTTGGAAGGTCTCTGTAAAAGAAAAACAGCTGGCAACAAAGCTTTCTTGATCAGAAAACTTATGAACCTGAAATATAAATAGGGTGCTTCTATTGCTGAGCATTTGATTGAAATGCAGAGTATCACTAACAAGTTTTCCTTTATAAAAATATCTCTTGATGATGAGTTGCAAGCATTGTTACTTCTCAGTTCATTACTAGAAAGTTGGGAGACACTAGTGATTTCTCTCATTAATTTTGCACCAGATGGTGTTGTCATCATGAGTCAAGTAAAAAATAGTTTGTTGAATGGGGAGTTGAGAATAAAGAATTCAGTAACATCTCAGAATGATTCATAGTTACTTATCTCAGAGAATAAAAGAAGATCAAAGTTCAATGATAGAAATAGTTTATGCATCGGTAGAAGCAAGTCAAGATCAAGAAAAGATATTATTTGCTATAACTGTGGTGAGAAAGGATATTATAAGAACTAATGCAAGCAACCTAAGAAGAGCATGAAAAAGGGAAAAGAAGTTGAATCTACAGAGTCAAAAGATAATACTACAACTATAGTGTAGGGCGGTGATTATTTGATTTTGTCTTATTCTCATGATATTTTTTCTTGTATGTATCAGGATCTTGAGTGGGTGATTGACATAGGTGCTTCTTATCATGCTACACCACGGAGGGAGTTTTTTGCTACCTATAGGTCTGAAAATTTTGGTGTTATCAAGATGGACAACTATGGCATGATAGACATTATTGGCATGGGTGATATCCACATAAAGACCAATCTTAGCTATAAGTTGGTGCTTAAGAATGTGAGGCATGTGATTGACTTGAGGATGAATTTAATTTTAGTTCGAAGACTAGATAACGAAAACTATGACAGCATATTTCATAGAGGGCAATGGAAACTCAGTAAGGGTTCTCTTATTATGACTAATGGAAAGAAATGTTATACTTTATACATGTTACACATCAAAGCTTGTGGTGAGCAGTTGAATGCTACAAAGAAATATTTCAACATGGAGTTGTGGCATAGGCAATTGAGACACATGAGCAAGAAGGAGCTGCAAGCTCTTTTCAAGAGAGAGGTATTACCAGACCTTAGAGGTATACATCTGAACCCTTGTATTGATTATTTGGCTAGTAAACAACACAGAGTTTCATTTGCTAGTCATGCTTTGTCTAAAAAAAATGCATGCCTTAGACCATGTTTATACAAATGTATGTGGTCCTTTGAGGACAAAAACTCTTAGTGGATCTGTTAATGCACTTTATTTTATACTTTTGTAGATGATTTTTTTAAGAAAGTTTGGGCCTATGCTATGAAGACCAAAGATCATGTTATTAATGTCTTCAAAGAGTTTCATACTAAAGTTGAAAGCGAGACAAAAAGATACTTAAAATATATAAGATCAGATAATGGTGGTAAGTACATATGATTTTTTAATGATTATTACCGGTCACATAGCATCCAATATGAGATGATAGTTCCTGGTACACCTCAGCATAATGCAATTACAAAGAGGATAAACCACACCATTATGGAAAAGATAAGATATATGTCTTCACAGGCTAATTACCCAAAGAGTTTTGGGATGAGGCTTTGAGGACAACAGTTGATGTGATTAACTTGTCATCATGTACAGCCCTAGATGGTGATGTTGTAGAGTATATATGGCCGGAGAAAGATATTTCCTATAGGCATTTGAGAGTGTTTGGTTGTCGTGTATTTGCACATATTTCAAACAATGAGAGGTCTAAGCTAGATGATAAGATAAAATAATATATTTTTCTTAGCTACTCATATGATCAGTTTGGTTACAGGCTTTGGGATCCAAAAAAGCAGAAGGTGTTTAGAAGTAGAGATGTGATCTTATTTGAGGATCAAACCTTTAAGGATTTGAAGAAGAAGCCACAAGCCAAGACTTCTACAAAAGAATTAACATATTGTGACCCAATTATTCCTCTAATATATCAAGGTGATAGGGGAGATGTGTAGGAAGATGGTGTAGAGCCTGATGTTGATCTACTTGTCGGACATGTTGAGCAAAAAAAAGTTGGAGAGTAACTTTCTGCAGAACCTTAGTTGAGAAGATCTTCTAAACTACGTCAACCTTCAAGAATATACTCTATAGATGAGTATATAATGCTTACTAATGCTGGTGAACTAGAGAGTTACCAGAAAATAGTTAAAAGTAAGCAGAAAAAGAAATTGTTACTTGCTATGCAAGAAGAGATAGATGCTCTACAAAGGAACCACACATATGATTTGGTGCAACTACCAAAGGAAATAAATGCCTTGAAGAGCAAGTGGGTTTTTAGATTGAAGACTAAATAATATTGTTCTCAACCAAAATACAAAGCTAGATTGGTTGTGAAAGGCTTTAGTAAAAGGAAAGGTATTGACTTTGAAGAGATTTTTTCTTCTATTGTTAAAATATATTCTATTCGTGTTGCTCTTGGGATTGCTGCTAGCCTGGACTTGGAGGTTGAGCAATTAGATGTAAAGACAGCTTTGTTTTATGGTAATTTAGAGGAAAAAATTTATATGGAGCAACCAGAATGCTTCAAAGTCAAAGGTAAAGAAAACTTTATTTAGAAGTTAAAGAAGAGCTTGTATGGGCTGAAGCAAGCTCCAAGATAGTGGTACAGAAAGTTTGATTCATTTATGACTAAAAATGGATATAAAAGAACGACTTCAGATCATTATATGTACATCAAACGGTTTGGTGATGATTTTATTATTCTCTTACTTTATGTTGATAACATACTTATCCTTGGAAAAGATATATCTACAATTGATAGGTTAAAGAAGGAACTGAGTGAGTCTTTTGTAATGAAAGACATAGGGCCGATAAAAAAAATACTAGGCATGCAGATTTCCCATGATAGAAAAAATAAGAAGATTTGGTTGTCACTAGAGAAATACATTGAGAAGGTATTGGAAAGGTTCAATATGAGCAATACAAAGCTAGTTGGTTCTCCTATTGTAGGTCACTTCAAATCGTGCTCAGAACAAAGTCCATCAAATAATGAGGAGAAGGAGAAAATGCAAAAGGTTTCTTATACTTTAGCAGTTAAAAGAAACTTTAATGTATGCAATGGTATGTATGAGGCCGGACACTACATATGCAATGGGTGTTACTAGCAGATTCTTACAAATCCAAGCAAAGAGCATTGGGCAATAGTGAAGTAGATCTTTAGATATGGAGCTTTAAGATTTGTTTAAGCTTTGGAGGTGGACCACTTGTGTTAATAGATTACATAATGCAAATATGATAAGAGATATAAATACAAGGAAATCCATATCAGGTTTTGTACTTATTTTTGCAGGGGGAACTATGTCATGGCAATCCAGATTGCAAAGGTGTATTGCTCCCTCCACCATAGAGGCAGAATATATTGCTACTATAAAGGTCTACAAAGAAATGTTATGAATGAAAGAATTCTTACAAGAATTGAGGTTGAAATAAGAAAACTAAGCAGTGAATTATGACGGTCAAAGTGTCATCCATTTGTGTAGAAACCTAACTTTTTATTCCAAGTCAAAGCATATAGATGTCAGATACAACTGGATTCGAAATGTACTTGAAGAGAAGCAATTGTAACTTCAGAAAATTCATACAAATGATAATGGAGTAGATATGTTGACCAAAACCATATCGAAAAAAAGGCAGGAGATGTGTCGACAGTTGATCGGCATGGTTTTACATTAAGGAGTCATAGGATAACCTCCCTTATGGGCTAAAGGGGGAGGTTGTTGGGCTGACAACCCATGAGTTTAGCACATAGTGGGCTTTAATAGCCCAGAACCCACCTCTCTTTAACCTAAAAACCCTAACCCTTTTAACAAAAGAGGGTTGCGGTTAGGAAAGAAAAAAAAAAGGCTAGGATGGCTACGAATAGGGCCAGAATACTACAGCTACGTGATTCCAAAAAGTGAGAAGGAAAGAATAGAAAAATAAGAGAAGGAAAGAGAATAAGACAAAGACAACGCAGAGAGACTATTCTTAATCATCTAGGCTATATTTATCTTAGGTTAGATTAGATTTATAGTAGATTCTTACTGTGATTACTTGATGAGATTTTAGATATTGTGCGTAGTGACATAATCCTTTTATCATAGTTATTCTCTTATGATTGCTGTTTGGGTTTTCGGCAAGAGACATTGAGATTTATATATTTATTATTTTTATAGTAGATTTTCTCTGGCTTACCCCGTAGTTTTTACCCTTCACGTTAGAGGGATTTTCCACGTAAATTTAGTATTCTATTTGATTGTGATTTCTATTTAATTCCACTGCGTATTACAACATACTGCTATTTGTTCACATACAAAAGTTTCTCTCTTTTTATCCTATCAGCATATGTATATAAACTCCAAATATGAACAAATTTGATGAAAAATGTCAAAAAAAATATTCTTTTATTAGTTATAATGATGAATCTAAAGGTCTTAGATTATTCAATCTAAATACTAACAAGCTTGTGATATCATGAGATGTCATTTGTTATGAGATTATTGCTTGGAATTAGGAATTAAAACTAGCAAATATATGAACTATTCAAGAGTTATAACAACCAAAACTTCCTACAACTACAATTCCAAATGCTAGTCCTTCAAACTCTTCAAAAGGTTCCTTAGGTCAGGAAAATTCATATTTCCTCTAAGAAAGGTGCTGTGAACCTCTGAAATTTGAAAAAGCATTAAATGAAAAGGAGTGAAGAAAGGCTATGGATGCTGAAATAGTATTAATTGAAAAGAATAAAAATTGTATTGATGAAACTGATAAGAATAGTTCTTATATTAGTAGCTTAAATTTAAAAGTATTCTAACTAAATGTAAAATCAATCTTTCTTAATATTAATATTCAAAAAGAGATATATGTAGAACAATCTCAAGGCTAGATCTATGGAAGTGGATGAAGGATGTCAACTATCTTCCTCCCTAGCAGTGATCCAAATGGCAAATGCAGTGAAGATGCTCCTCAAATCACAGCATGATCTTTCTTTTCACACTCACCGCTTGATCAAAAAGAGGCTACCCCTTCTTACTGTCCACATGCCTTAAACTAGAGTTGTCAACTGAGGAGAAGAGGGAGGGAGGAATATAGGAGGTGGCAGCTAAAAGGAGCCTAACCTATGCCCCCTTTGGTTCCCTAAATAGAGGTCATTGTCAACTTAACCATAATGGACCCTGTCCTATTGGGTACTGAATCTCCATCTAACTACTTAAGTCTCTTAGATTAGTAGATTTCTACCTAATAATCTCTTATTGGCTCTTATTGGATCTTATCCACAAGATCCAATAATTCGTGGGCTTATTGGATTTCCAATAAAATAAGGGCTCTAACGGATATCTCATATTCAAACCTCTACTCATCGCAACACCTACCATATGTGTATGACCCGTTAGATCCAATATCGAGCTGGTCATGAGTCATACATATCATAACTCATTCTAATTTAATGAATTATTATCTTCATAATAATTTACTCGACTCATCGACTACGGACATACTAGGCCACTACGTCACAGTCCCCAAACGATATAAGGGAATCTAATCCATTGGACATATATGTCCTCAATTACTATATATCTATAGTTTCTCATTCATCAAATATCCTAGAAACCGTATACCGAGCATGATGCTGTCCGACCTATATGGAATCTATTCGAGTCTCACTCTAATCAGATTCTCTCGAAGAATTCTCTCTCTCAATTTGATGACCCTAACCAGGGATTTAACTAGGCAAGAATATATAGGATATTCCTCTCATGATACCGAGAGCGGATGATCCTCTATCAATACTCAATTACCCTTGTAAGGTTGGCTGCCACTCCCGATGATTAGTTGTGCTAAATCTGAAACTTCCGAATCTATAAGTCTGGTATCAATAAGTGGAGCACTCATACAGGACATCCTTAGTGTCACAAGTCTAAGAACTAGATACATAACTAAGATGACGAAATTTTTGTATGTCAATAAGATATTATTAATCATCCAGCATTCCGTGAGTAGATCAATCAGCGAACTCATTCTCCAATGAACACTTGCACTGTATCTCTGGTCTCTCCACACAAGCAACTATGAGACCAACCACATCCATTATATGGATGAGTATATAGCATACTAGTATGTCTGATTATCTCAATGTTCCTCTCAAGTAATATACAATTGGGATTATTCAAGGTCTATATTTAAAAATGAATCGATCTCATTATCATGATCTCAACATGATCTAACTCCCATTCCACAAATCCATGGACATCATAATATATACAACAAGCAACATAAAGTGAAAAAAAGGCCAGTAAATAAAAAAAAAAAAGAGTGTATCGTGTCATACGTGTTATCACTCACGTGATTAGCTTATAGGGCACATATAACTAACAAAATACTCGAGGAGCATGTTGAGCACCTTCAAATAATTTTCAAGGTTATTAAAGAGAATACTTTATTTATGAAAAGTGCTACTTTGCTCAGACAAAGATTTTGTTCTTGAGGCACCGAATTGGCAACCGTTCTATTTAGATGTATAAATAAAAAGTGCAAGCTATGGTAGAATAGCAAACACTAAAGAAGGTGTGAGATCTTTCCTTAGTTTCATCAACTATTATCGGTACTTCATAGTGGAGTATTTAAAGCACACAGCTTTACTAACAGAGTTGTTGAAGAAGGAGTAGCCTTGGCGATGGTTCGACAAATGTGAAGCGGCATTCTAAGACCTAAAGGCTGTCATGTTGGAAGAACTAGTACTCAAATTATCGGATTATGGAAAGCCCTTTGAAGTCTCTACAAATGCTTCAAATTTCGCTACTAGGAGAGTACTCATACAAAAGGGTCACTTGGTGGCCTATAAGAGCTGCAAGCTCAATAAGAACAAGCGACAGTATTTGATGTACAAGAAGGAGATGATAGTGGTGGTTCACTATCTATGAGTTTGGCAGGACTACATTCTCATATCATGATTTATGCTAAAGATGGACAACATCACTTTGAGTACTTTCAAACTAAAAAAAAACTCTCTCCAAAATAAGCACGATGGCAGGACTTTCTAGCTAAATTTGATATAGTTATAGAGTGCAAACCCGGAAGAGAAAATTTCATGCCCGATGCACTGAGTAAAAAAGTAGAGCTGGTGAATTCCATGCAGTTAAAAAGTAGAGGCCAAGCAAATTGGTTGCACTCCAATCTCCTTTCCAAGATTTGGGATAGACTATACAATGATCCCCATAGAGTAACCCTAATGAAACTAATCAAAGAAGACAATACATAATGATTTTGGGTCCAGGAGGGGCTCATCTATACCAAAGTGAATAAGGTTTATGTTTCTCGAGCAAACAATTTGAGGCATGAACTTTTGAGAGAGTGTCACGATTCCCTTTGGGCTAGACATTTGAACATTTGCCGAACATTAGCTCTCATGAAGAGGGCCTTCTAATGGCCAAAGATGAGGACTGATGTAAAGTAATATATTTAAATGTATCTTACTTGCCAATAAGATAAGGTAGAGCAACAGAAGCTGATGAGACTTTTGGAGCCATTGCCCATACCAAAAAGGTCGTGGGAGAGCATTTCCTAGGACTTCATAAGAAAGCTTATCGATAGTAAGGGGACTCAGATCAATACTCGTAGTAGTCGATTGATTTTTAAAGTATACAATATTCATTACTGCATCCTTACACTATTTAATAAAGAAGACGACCAAGTTGATGATAAAGAATGTGGTGAAGTATTAGGGAGTCGTACACAATATCATCAGTGATCGAGATGCTCAGTTCTTGGGATGATTCTAAACTAAGTTATTCAAATTGCTAGGGTCCAAGTTATACTTCTCTATAAGCCTCCACCCCCAAACGAATGGCCAAACTGAAAGAATAAATTCACTCTTTGAGCAATATCTTCAACACTACATGAGTGCTAACCAATGAGATTAAGTGAAGTTACTGGACATTGCCCAATTCTCCTACAACTTGTAACGGAGCTCTACGTCCAATAAGAGCCCCTTCGAGATCATTATAGGACAGTAGTCATCGACTCCTCACACCTTGGCGATCGATTATACCAGGAGTAGTCTATCAATATATCACTTTACGAAGGAATGACATCGAAATGTAGATATTTTATGAGCTTATATGGAGAAGGCAACCAAAAAAATGAAGAAGTGTGTAGACTTAGGAAGGCAACCATAGGAGTTTAAAGTTGGTGACTTAGTGTTAGTGAAGCTCCAACTAGCATTTCTCTAATTTTTAAAGTAAAAGTGCACAAGGGATTGCTGCGCAAGTATGAAGGACCCTTCCCAATTATCAGTAGGTTAAGCAATGTCTCCTACAAGTTGCAACTGCCAACATGGCTCAAAATTCATAATATCTTCCATGTAAAAAATGAAAGCCTACCAATCAGATCCGCAAGATGCTTCCCGAAGTGTTCCATCTCGGTTACCCCCCACTGGAGCCTCCTACGAGAAGCGAGTTGAAACTATTTTAGCAGATTGTAAGACAAAGCTACTAAATGAAGCAGAACAAATGGAATACTTAGTGAATAGAGAAAGCTTCCCGAAATAAAAGTTAGTTGGGAGCCAAAAGATGTCCTATGACATGAAAAATCGGTTACCAAAGCCTATCAGCAAGCATTGATGAGAGTGTCGATAGTTTAAGTGGAGAAGAATTGCTAGTCATAGGTGCCCAGCAAGCCAATCACGTGAGTGATGGCACGTGTGACTTGATACGAAATCTTTTTGCTTATTATATTTTGGCATATATCACTTTATATTAACTATTACATATATGCATATATATATTGTGATGTCCTTGGATTTGTGCAATGGGAATCAGATCGTGATGAGATCACGATAATGAGATCGATTCACCTTTAAACACAGATCATAAATAATCCCGGTCATAGGTTACTCAAGAGGGACATCGTGATAACCGGACAAACTAGTGTGCTGTATACCCGTCCATATGATGGATGCAGCTGGTCTCATAGTTGTTCGTGTGGGGACACTAGGGATACAGTACAGGTGCTCATTGGAGAATGAGTTCACTGATTGATC
>LVTN01002619.1:10148-26802 GCA_001649415.1 Musa itinerans
ATTTCAGTTTGCGCTTATATTTTGATTTCTATCATAACTGCAAACTGCCTTCACAGATTTACTTTAACGTCATCTCGCTTAATCTTAAGTTAAAGTAATCTTAGAATCGGCTTTTACACCGAAATCATCTTTATCGTATGAACGAAGTTTTAATTGTCGAAAGATTTCCGCTGCACTAATTCACCCCCCCTCTTAGTGCTCTTGATCCTAACACTAAGTCTATAAGAGATATCAAGTATTTGTATTGCAACAGGTCAGGTCATATGAAGAAAGAGCATAGGTTTTATAAGTGAGAATAGAATGAAAGAAAGAAAAAAAATGAGAGAGACTAATACAATTATTGCTAAAGGTGATATCGTTATTGTTTGTAATGACAGATATGTTAGTCTTGCAGCTCAGGACAATAACTAGGTAATTGACTATGATGCTTCATTTTATGTTGCTTCTCATGATGATTTCTTCATATCTAATGCTACTAGTGATTTTGACAATGTCAAAATGGGAAAAAGTTGTATATCTAAGATTGTGAGTATTGGAGATACTTGCTTGAAGACCAGTTATGAGCAAATTGATACTCCAAAATGTTAAACACATTTCAAATATTTATCTTAATTTAATATCTACAAGTAAACTTGATGATGAGGGATTTACATAATATTTTGATGAAAACAAATATAAGCTTACTAAAGGTTCTTTGGTTGTGATGAGAGAAAAGAAGTTAAACTCTTTCTATGTCATAGAAGCTAAGCTACATAAAGGAAAGATTAATGTAATTCAAAAGAGTGAAAGTATAGATCTTTGGCATAAAAGGCTTGGTCATATGAAGGGATTTCAAACTCTTGTTAGAAATCAGTTCTTATCGAAGTTGCAAGGTACATATCTTAAATCTTGTGATTATTGCTTAATTAGAAAAACACAGAGTTACCTTTCATATTTATCCGTTATCTAGAAGATTAAATGTTATTAATTTGGTTCACACTGATGTTTGTACTATGCAAACTAGAACTTTTAGAGATGCTCCTTATTTTCTTACTTTTCTTAATGATCATTGCAGAAAAGTTTAGGCTTTCGCTTTAAAATCTAAAGACCAAGTACTCGATGTTTTCAAAGTGTTTCATATCAATGTTAAAAGATAAATTGGAAGAAAGCTAAAGTGTATTCGAGCAAATAATGGTGGTGAATACAGGGGTTCTTTTGAGAATTATTATAAGTTCCATGGTATCAGACTTTAGAAAACAGTTCCTAAAACTCCCTAACAAAACGGTGTAGTAGAAAGAATAAACATAACTATTGAATAAGGATTAGGTGTATGCTTTCTCGTGCCAAGCCAAGTTACTTAAGTCATTTTAGGGGGAGGCTATGAGTACTACAATTAACTTGATAAACCTTTCTTTTTCAGTTCCTTTAAAATGTGATATTCGAAAGAGAGCATAGAAAGGGAAAATATATCTTATGATCACTTGAGAGTCTTTGGGTATGAAGCATTTGTTCATATTGAAAGATAAGAGGTCCAAGCTTGATAATAAGGTAAAAGCATATATTTTCTTTTGTATAGTTATTAAGAGTTTGGGCATAGATTATGGGATTCAATAAACAAGAAGATTATTAGAAGTAGAGATGTTGTGTTTTACAAAGACCAATTATTTGATTATTGTGACAATATTGAGAAGCCAAAAACCTATGTTTATATCCCTTGGAGTTTGGGTCCAGTTCCTCTACCTATAGTTCATGATGATCATGGGAGAGATGAACAAGAAGAATATGGTGAGAATATCAATAATAATGCTCTTATAGTGGATGATGTTGAACCAACTGAATAATTTGAGCAAGTACCTCCACCACCAGTTGAGATTCCATTGAGAAGATTTATAACAAAGTAACAACCATCTATAAGATATCCTCCATATGAATATATTATGCTTACTGACAAGGGAGAGCAAAAAACTTACTAAGAAACTATTCTACATGAGCATAAAAATGAGTAGTTTAAAGCCATGTAAAAATAGATAAGATTCTTGCTTGAGAACCACACCTATGACTTGGTAAAGTTTTTTAAAAGAAAGAAAGCTCTCAAGAATATATGGTTTATAAATTGAAGACTAAAAATTATAGCTCACAATAAAGATATAAGGCACGACTAGTTGTGAAAGGATTTAGTTAGAAGAAATGTATTGACTTTGAAGAAATATTTTCTTCTATGGTGAAAATATCCTCTATTTGAGTTGTTCTTGGTTTGGTTGCCCACTTGAACTTAGAAGTTGAGCAACTTGATGTGAAAACTGTATTTCTTCGTGTTGACTTAAAAGAAGAAATTTATATGGAGCAACTAGAATGTTTCAAAGTCAAAGGAAAAGAAAATCTAGTGTGCAAGCTTAGAAAAAGTTTATACAGACTTAAACAAGCACCTAGATAATGGCACAAGAAATTTAATTCCTTTATAATGAGTCAATGGTATAATAGAACCACATATGATCATTGTGTATTTATAAAGAAGTTTTCAGATAATGATTTTACTATTCTCCTGCTATATGTTGATGATGTATTGATTATTAGTCATGATGTTAGTAAAATTGAAAAGCTTAAAAGAGAGCTAAACAAGTCTTTTGCCATGAAAGACTTGGGATCGATGAAACAAACACTTAACATGAAAATTCTTTATGATAGGAAAAATAGGAAGATTTGGCTATCTCACGAGACCTACATTGACAAGGTTCTTAAAAGATTTAATATGAGTAAAGCCAAAGCAGTTTGTTCTCCACTTGTAGGTCATTTCAAGTTTAGTTCGAAACAATATTCTACAAGTGAAAAGGAAAAAGAAAAAATATCCAGAGTGTCTTACTTATCTGCGGTAGATAGTTTGATGTATGCTATAGTTTGTATTAAGCTAGATATAGCTCATGCAGTTGGAGTTGTCAGCTGATTTATCTCTAATCCTGGTAAGGAACATTGGTCAATAGTGAAATAGATATTAAGATATCTAAGAGATATTTTTATGTTGTGTTTATGTTTTGACAATGGTGAACCTATGCTAGAGGGGTACATAGATGCAGACAATGCTGGTGATACTGATTCTAAAAAGTTCACTTCGGGGTTTTTGATGACATTTGTGCTAGTCATAGGTGCCATACAAGCTAATTACGTGAGTGATGACACATGTGACTTAACACGTAGTCTTTTTGTTATTTGATATTTTATCACTTTATATTACTTGTTACATATATGTATATATATATTGTGATGTTTATAGATCTGTTCAATAGGAATCGAATCATGATGAGATCGTGATAATGAGACCGATTCGCCTTTAAACATAGACTCTAAATAATCCTAATCATAGGTTACTCAAGAGAAACATCGAGATAACCGGACATACTAGTGTGCTATATACCCGTCTATATAATATAGGCAACTTGTCTTATAACTGCTCATGTAGAGACACTAGGGATACAGTATAGGTGCTTATTGGGGAATGAGTTCACTAATTGATCTGCTCATAGAATGCTGGATGGTTAATGATACCTCATTGTCAAACAGTGATTATGTTGTACGAGTGGTGTACTTGGTCCATAGACTTGAGATACCAAGTATATCCTATATGAGTGCTCCACTTTTTAATACCGGACTTATAGGTTTAGATGTTCCAAATTTAGTATAGCAGCCGGTCATTGGGAGTGTTAGTAAATCTTACGAGGACTATTGAGTGTCGATAAAGGATCATCTGCTCTCAGAGTTATGAGAGAAATATCTTATGTGTTCTTGCTTAGACAAATCATTAGCTAGGGTCATTCGGATTGAGAGAGAAAGAGTTCTATGGGAGAATCTGATTAGAGCGAGACTCGAATAGAAACCATATGGGTTGATAGCGGTATACGATTTCTGGGATATTAAATAGATGAGGGACTATAAGTACACAGTAGCTGAGGACAGACATGTCCAATAGATTGGATTATCCTGTATCGTCTAGGGACTGCGGTGTAGTGGCTTAATACGTCCGCAATCGATGAGTCGAGTGAATTATTATGGAGATAATAATTCACTGAGCTAGAAGGAGTTCTAACAGGTATGACTCACGACTAGCTCGACATTGGGCCTAGAGGGTCACACACATATGGTAGGCGTTACGATGCGTAAATGTTCGAATATGAGATATCCGTTGGAGCCCCTATCTTATTGGATATCCAATAATCCTTTGAATTATTGGATCCTATAGATGAGATCCAATAAGGGCCAATGAGAGATTATTGGATAGAGATCCAATAATCTAATAGGCTTGGGTAGTTGGATGGAGATCCAATACCCAATATGGCAGGATCCATTAGGGTTAAGTTGACATGAGACTTCTATAAATAGGAGGGAACCAAAGGTTCATAGGCTAGAGTCTCTCTTCGTTGCCACCTCCTATTCTCCTCTCCCTTTCTTCTCCTCAGATAACGAGTCTAGAGATTTGAGAAGTATTATCGTAGTTCTACTGTGTGGATTCCTACTAGAGAGGAGGGCGCTTGACCTCCTTCACTCTCTCATATAAATCTGCAACGATTCAGGGATATACGATCTCCCTAGGTAACATAATCTTCATATATGCAGTTTTCGGTTTTACGATTTTTGCGCACCAATCTTCGCACGACGACGAACACATCTTTGGAAAATTGGAGATTTTGCTTTTTTATTTTTCTGTTGCGCATGTGATATCGCCCCCTAGATTTCCCTACAATTTATAGGAGTAGTCTAAGTTATAGAACTATGTTGCTCTATCAATCATAGAAGCAAAATACATAGTAATTACTAAAGCCTGCTATGAAGCTTTGTAGATGAAAAATTTTCTACAGGAATTGAGCTTAAAACAGAAAGGATTTACTGTTTACTATGACAATCAAAATATCATTTACCTCTTCAAGAATTCAATATACTATTTTAGATCTAAGCATATTGATGTAAGATATCACTAGATTCGTGATGAACTTAAGATGAAAGAATTATACTTAGAAAAAGTGTATACCAATAAGAATGGATCAGATATGTTGACAAAGTCTTTTCCTAAAGAGAAGTTTGAAATATGTAGACGAAGAGTAGGCTTAGTACAACCCACCATATGAGCTAGAGGGAGAGAATTGTTAGATCAAGCACATAGACAAGCTTGGATTAGACAATATAGTCATTGAGCCCAAATCTGATCAGTTATTAGAACAAAAAAGAAAAAAAAATAAAAGAAGTGGAGATATGCACATCGTGAGGCATGTGAATAGAAGCGAACGAATGGAAAAGTGTGGTAGCGCAAGAAAAAAAGAACGAAGAAAAAGAGGAGAGAGAGAAAGCTAGGTATGAGGTTTTTGCTAGAGGCGGCTAAACTTCATCGATTTTAACTTAAATTTTATGTGAAAAATTCTTACAACAAGCTCTACAATCCTAATGGTGCCGATTTGTGATTTGTTTTCTTTGAAATACTTTTTTGATATACTCACTTGGTGAGATCTAAATTTTTCTTTTGATGAAATCCATCTATGGTAATGATGATATTTTACTATTGAACCAAGATATGTGTTCTTGATGTTATTATGATCCTCTAATTATTCTAGAAAAGACTTATTGTAAACATGTTATCATTATTGATGATAGTAAAGGTTTAAAGTAGATTACGGTCCCATAATTTTTTTCATATTGAGTTTTTCATGTAAAAATTCGATATCTTATTTTATGATTGATTCATTATTTTATTATTTATACTACTCTGGTTAATATTTGTTTTCAGTAATAAATTGATATATTGGCGAGGAATCTATTTTGATACACAGATGCAAAAAACTTATTCTATTATAATATTTTTTCTCAATGAAAGAATAAAAATGGGAGAATAAAAAGTTATCTAAAGTGGAGACGATGATACTACGTGATAATGATTAATTCATTAGCATTTTTAGAGATGATTTGATGCAATGATGAAACCAAGTTATCCGTTTAGCTTTGACATCATGAGTTGGTATGGTAGTATCTTGGAAGAACGAAGCTTGACGCTAGTGATCAGGAGAATAAGAATAAAAGAAAAAAGAAAATTTTATAGATATTAATTTTTTAAATAGTATTATAAATAGCAAAGAGAGGTTGCCAATACAAATCTCTCATCTCATACGTCGATTGACATCATGAAGAAAAAAACCACTCATTTTTCACTTATTTTTATCCATATTTTATACTTAATATGTTAGTATATCTGACTTTCTTATCTAAGATCAAATATTTGAAGCCTCCTGCCAACTAAATTAGCTAATGAAGTCTCTATCAACAGGTTTCAAGTTTTAAATAAAGACCCAAAATCATTTAATTATCATATAATTTTTTGCTACGACTTAAGATGTCTGAACTCTAAAGAATACTATACAAAACTATATCTAATTAAAGCGCAATATTTCAATAGAATAAACAAGTGTGAGTCCTCTTTCACTAATCAAAGGGGTATTTTGATGATTTCTCTGTTTCATTTGTTTAATTGAATTAACATTTTGACTTGCCTCCATGTTGAAATATGGGATCTAAGTTTAGATCACCAGATGATATTGATCTTAAGATTCCAACTTTTGATCCCAACTATCTTTGTGGCACACCACTCAGCACCGACTATTGTAACGTGTGATTAATCTTTTTCTTTAAATAATATAAAACATGGCTCCTCCATATTGCTAATGGCCATTGGAGTGAAAAAATAATTTAATCATGACGCAAGTTCAATAAAGAAAAATAATTTGATCCAATAATTTTTTTCTTAATTAAATTTGCATGAAATTAGTCATCCCAAAAACTTAAACAAAATAAAAGGAGGAAATTAGAAAAAAGGAAGTCCAAATAACATTAATTGATTAATTAATTAATTAGCATCTCAGTCACAGTGCAGGTTTGTCTTTTGGGGCCACGGAAAGGACGGCTGTGATGGAATGGTCTTCCGATCATCACGACTTGCTCTTCTGTCGCTCCCTATTTCTTCCCTCCTCCCTCCAAAACTCCATTCCCATCAGACTATCTCTCTCTCTCTCTCTCTCTCGCATGGCGACCGCAGCCCAAGTTGACAAGCAGCAGAGAGGAAATCTAAGAGAGCCTCTTTTGGAGCACTCTCCCATCGATCTCCGACGCCACGCGGCCAACACCACCTCCCAAGTCGCCATCGTCGGCTCCAACCGATGCCGCATCGAGAGCCTCGACTACGAGTGATGACTCTGTCCGGTTCATCTCTGTTCCAGAACCGATCGTTTGGTGTGAAAAGATCGATTGAATGTTTCGTTTCGTTAGGTTGATCGAGAATGACGTCCTCAACCAGGATTGGAGGAGCCGAGGCCGGGCGGCCATATTGCAGTATGTGTTCCTCAAGTGGACTTTCTGCCTCTTCATCGGCATCCTCGCCGGCGCTGTTGGCTTCTTCAACAACCTTGCGGTGGAGAACATCGCGGGCCGCAAGTTTGTCACCGTCTCCAAATTCATGCTCGCCAATAAGTAAGCCACATTTCAGCTACTTCTCCTTTCTTTACCTGATGCATTGGATTAAACTGGTGCGGTGTTGAAGGTACTGGACTGCTTTCTGGGTGTTTGCCGGTTCAAATTTGGCCCTTTTGACGTTTGCGACGGCGATCACGGCTTTTGTTTCGACTGCCGCGGGCGGGTCGGGAATACCGGAGGTGAAGGCTTATCTAAATGGCGTTGATGCTCCTGACATCTTCTCGCTTCGCACCCTCGTTGTAAAGGTGAGAAACCCATCGAATTCGCTTGAGAGAATAGTACTCCGAAGGCTCACCATCATCGATGCCGGATTCATATGTAGATCGTCGGTACGATTGCTGCTGTATCATCTTCGCTCCACGTGGGCAAGGCAGATCCCATGGTGCACATTGGTGCATGCATCGGGGCTATGGTCGGACTAGGTGGATCTCGGAAGTACCGCATGACATGCAGATGGCTGCGTTACTTCAAGAACGACAGAGACAGGCGTGACCTTGTCACCTGTGGGGCTGCTGCCGGTGTTGCTGCCGCGTTGCGTGCACCGGTCGGTGGTGTTCTATTTGCCCTGGAGTCGCTGTCTTCATGGTACTAATGCCATAATGTATTGGTTCGGTCTTGTTTCTTCATCGATTTCATGCAGTGTTCGCTTGATATCTATCACAGGTGGAGAAGTGCACTGATCTGGAGATCATTCTTCACGACAGCTGTAGTTGCTGTCACGCTCCGTGCACTGACCGACATCTGCCGAAGAGGAAACTGTGGGTTATATTGGAAGGGCGGGCTGATAACGTATGATGTTACAGCAGATACCGTTGCCTATCGCCTCGCCGATCTACCTCCGGTCATCCTCCTCGGAGTAATCGGGGGAGTGTTAGGAAGTCTGTACAATGTTCTTATGGTGAAGGTTCTTCACGTGTGCAGCCTTGTTAATGAGTATGTGCAGATAGATGATTTATCATTCGTATCAATCGATCTTCCCAAATAAGTTTCAGTAATGTTAATCTTGTTAACTTGTGCAGGAGAGGACGTGCCCACAGGTTGCTTCTGGCTGCTGCTGTCTCCATATGTATATCTTGTTGTCTGTTTGGGTTACCATGGTTGGCACCCTGCAGACCTTGCTCGAACAAGAACTGCTCCACGGTAGCTCATCCCGGTGGCTTCAAGAACTTCCAGTGTCCTCCCGACCATTACAACGATCTAGCCAGTCTATTCTTCAACACCAACGATGACACGATCCGGAAACTGTATGGCCGTGGCACGAATGACGACTTCCTGAAGTCCTCCATCATGGTCGCCTTTGCCGCCTCCTACGTTCTAGGCATCCTGAGCTACGGAGTCGTCGCGGCGCCCTTCGGTTTTTTCGTGCCGATTATGTTAACCGGTGCAAGCTACGGACGGCTCGTCGGGATGGCGATGGGCTCCGACACGAACCTCGACCATGGTCTCTTCGCCGTCCTCGGTTCGGCTTCCTTCCTCGGCGGAACGATGAGGATGACTGTGTCGGTATGCGTGATTATGCTGGAATTAACCAACGATCTCTTGTTGCTTCCCCTGGTGATGCTGGTTCTCCTGATATCAAAAACCGTGGCCGACGCCTTCAATCCCAACATCTACGACCTGATCCTGAGACTGAAGGGGCTTCCTTATCTCGACGACCATGCAGAACCATACATGAGGCAGCTCACCGTTGGCGATGTGGTGGCAGGTCCTTTACGAACCTTTAATGGCGTGGAGAAGGTGGGTAACGTGGTCCACATACTGAAGACGACGGGGCACCACGCGTTCCCCGTGATAGATGAGCCGCCGTTCTCTTCTTCTTCGGTGCTGTACGGCCTGGTCCTCCGTGCACACCTGCTGAGCTTGTTGAAGAAGAAGCGGTTTCTGCCGACACGCAGCGTCGCAGGGTTGGATGCAGCGGGGCAATTCGGGGCTGATGAGTTGGGTAAGCGTGGATCAGGGAAGCACGACCGTGTGGAGGACGTAGAGGTAAGCGCAGAAGAGATGGAGATGTTCGTTGATTTGCATCCCTTCACAAACTCGTCGCCTTACACGGTGGTGGAGACGATGTCGCTGGCGAAAGCTCTCATACTTTTCCGGGAGATGGGACTGAGACACCTCTTGATCGTTCCCAAGTCATCTTCCGTAAGCACCTCATCCCGAGTCCTCTTCTCATCTCCTTTTGCTTCACTAAGTTTTGGTGCGCATGCAACTGCAGAGAGCGCCGGTGGTTGGCATATTGACAAGGCATGACTTCATGGCCGAGCATATATTGGGATTGCATCCGTTCCTGAGAAAGAGCAGATGGATGAGATTGCGATTTCAGAGATCCACTTTGAGAAGACTTTGCAGGGCTTGTTTGATGTGGGCTTCCTCTTAGCTCGCTCGTAAGAAGAAATGTGCCGAGTACCAGTCCATGTCTATTCCTCTTCGAGCTTGCTTGGCGAACCCAATGTGATCCAATTTAACCGCGTGGTCGTAATGGAACTTCGACCACGGTCCTCTATTGGACTAAACCCGGTTCGATGAGATTGGGGATCCATTACGACCTAACTAACCTCCCAATATTGATCCAACTCCTCCTGTAATAATAATATGATGTGATGTGGATCCGATACGTTAAATATGTACGATTCGATCCGATTAAGTAGTAACCGTGGGTTCAATTTTTGGGTGCTCAAAATATGGGTTAGATAATATGCCGTGTTTCTTTTAGCCCAGAGAAGTAGAGTCACGAATTTGTTTACGACAAATCATGTTCTTCCAGTTTTGATGGTTCTTGTAAACGTAAGCTTAATCCAACACATGCATGCATGAGATGGAGATTCCAACGGTTGTTTATTATCAGACTTCAGCACAACATACTGAAACTACAAGGGAATGAATGCATTCCTCTTTCACTTGGACAGTGGGTCGGACATCCCCGTGTCCTCTCGTCAACCTGCATCGAAAAGATGATGAGCGGTGTGTCATAAGATCAAAAGCAAGCTGAGAATAAAAGCACACGAGGTAGAAGGAAGGAAGGAAGGAAGGAAGGTCAACTCCAAGTCGAGAGACCTTTGACTCCGCTCTAGATGGTGCATGTGTAACCGGGCGGTGGAGTCTTCCCGCAAGTAAGCAGCAACTGCAGTGCCAGCGGCAGGTAGATGTTGATGTTGAGAAGCTTCAGCTTGAGGCTGGTGCACAGACAAACTGCAGCCTCGATCTCGACAAGTCCTTGCAGCAAAGGACAGCACCGGTTCACCACGGGATCACCGATACCGATGTGCACGAGCCCTCCCAGCAAATCAACGCACGCGCCGACCTTAAGCGTGTCGACGGGGCAACTCGGTGACGCTGGTGGAGCTGGAGGCGGAGGAGGAGGGGGGCAGGGAGTGTTCCTGGGCGGGAGCGTCGGGGGGATGACAACGGGGGGCACGCCGACCACTGGGGGCTCCGTAATGGGGGGTTTTCCGATCACTGGTGGCACGGTGATGGGTGGAACGGTTATAGGTGGCTTGCCGATAACCGGCGGGACTGTGATGGGTGGTTTGCCGATGACCGGCGGGACGGTGATGGGTGGTTTGCCGATGACCGGTGGGACTGTGATGGGTGGTTTGCCGATGACAGGCGGGACGGTGATGGGTGGTTTGTGAGTGGGGGTCTTCGGCTTATGGTGCTTGGACTTGGGTGGCTTGTGCTTGGTGGGGGGACAGGTGCCAGCAGAAACGACGGGGGAAACGGAGGAGAGGAAGAGCATGAAGGTAATGAGGATGGCTGAGATCTTGGAGGAGTCCATCGTTGAAGGATTCACTCCTTCAGCTATGGGACTCCTGCAGTGTGTTTGGTGTGGAAGGCTTGGGGAGGAAGAAGGTACACTTATATAGGGTTGATGGGGAAGCTCTACAAGGAGTCACGTGAACGCACCAATAAGGCTAGAGAGTGGGGCAGCCGCCCACAGGCTTCCAACCCGTCCTTATCCATCATCGATCCTCTAAGGTGTTTTACAAGTCTTTTCTGTATCATGCAATTGGCAGCCTGAGGAGGAGTAGTAGTAGTAGAGAGAGAGAGAGAGAGAGAGAGAGAGCGTGTGGGGTTTAGGATGAAGCTGATCTCTTTGTGGTTCATCATCAGTCGATATGGCAACTTACTTGTACAAATAGCAGTTTAATACAGAAAACTAAGCAGCATGTCGCATAGAGAGATTCCACAGAGCAGTCGGATGTGAGATGGTGCCATAGTTTTATCTGCCCCAGACGTACGTCTGCTGAGCTTGTTTGGGGAGGTTTATTTAGAGCCAACTCTATTGACCTGGGGGTTGCAATGCTTTGTATCTATCTTAGCATCAACTACGTAGTTCTTTCCATACATATGAAGTGTTTATGCACGATACATAACCAGAGCAAAAGACTGGTTTCCCCATTAAAACTTATGTTACTAAAGCTCTATAGATTAAAGCTGGAAGACTTCTCTTGCATATGAGGAGGAGAGAGAGAGAGAGAGGAATCTGGGTAATATTTTTTGGGGAGGGAACGAAAAGGGGGGGAATGGTGCGAGAATTACAACCAGTCCGTGACTGGCTTGTGTGCGATGGTAGATTTGGTGCTTGGATTTATGCAAACCCGTGACCCTTCTTTTTTACCTTTTCTTGTCTGATTCCTGGCGTAGGTGGGCCCTCCCCCCATCACCCGGTGGCAGAGTCATGGCTGGGCTTTGCTTCGGTTTACGAAAAATAATTGCATTTAAATCTCAATCATTCACTGTGAGGTAGCAGACAGTTCAGCGTATATTATATTACATGAATTAATATTTTTTAGTTGACCAATAGGATAATGGATTTCATGTGGGAAGGGTGAGAATAATAAAGAAATTTAAGACTAATTTTTTTAATTAAATTAAATATTGACAATCATACTTATTAATAGTTAATCGGATCCAATCCCATGGATGCTTTTTTTTTAAGAAAATAATATTTTTATAGTATGAAATCTAGATACATGCTATATATAATCTAGAAATAAAAGTAAATTTTATTTTTGTCATAATAACAATATTGTTGAGATTTTCAAATGGTAAGATAAATATATTAATATGAATGTGTCAACTAGCTTAGCTTAGTTGGTAAAATTTTTAGTAGTTTATCATTTTTTAAGGTAGAATAATAATTGTATTATCTAAGAGAATTCTATGATAGTAATGCAATATCCGATTAAAAGTATATTTTTCTTGAGATAAAAAGAATGAAATAGTGATAGTCCTTTTATCTATTTTTAAGGTAGAATGAATAATCATTGTATTATATAAGAAATTTATTTTTTATTATTTAGAATTAGAAAGATGTAATATCGATAGAAATAGAATTATATAAGATTCGTAAAATTATATCATATCTCATTAACATTAATCTCAAATGCTTTATCAAAAATTATATCGAATATACATTTTTAATTTAAAATCATCATTACTATAATTTTATGAATATTCTACCATATCATTTACCAATACTGTTTCCCCCGGATTATGTTGTCTTGTAATGGACAGAACAAATTATTTTTGTTTAGGTAATTTCCTTGTTTTTTTAAACATGAGAAATTGATGGATAGAACAGGAATCTGAATAGAGTGACAGATTTGACTGAATCATATCATGGTAAATTCTTCAAGTTCTTCAATATTCTATAGCGAAGGTAAAAAAAAATATCATCGAGTTACCGAGCAAGAGATGGATAATAAAAAAAAATGCTTCAGCTAAAAATAAATAAATAATGAAATAAATATAATAAAAATGGACTCGTTAGGAAAGCTTTTGAGTTAATAATAGTGGAGATCAGCCCATCAGTAATCCATTTCGAACCCAAAAGTCATCAATAAAGGGAGTTTTCTGAAAATAATTAATTAAACATATATCACATTTTTATTGTAATATAGAAAAATAATAATAAATTTTCATATAACATATATGTTGTTTGGGTTTAAGTAATCTTGGGTTAGGTTGAATCATATAATTCCAACTGTATATAGTTTGAAAAAAAACAATGCAAAATATTTAGAGTAAAAAATAGCACTAAATGGTATCATAAACAAGGTTGGATTTGAAAATAAAAATAAAAGTATGATCCTGTGAAATTTTAGTACTTTATATTTCCAAGTCTTCACATCGAGTTTGAGTAATCAAATGAAATCAAAATATATTAAAAATCATTTTATATATGATTCAAATAAATATTTATAGTAGTTTAGAAATAATATCACCCAAATAAAAATCAAAAGTTTAACTTAATATAGTGTTTTGGCTATCATATAAAAAACACTATAAGCCTTACTCGAAAATATTTATATTTAAATATACTCCTAATGTCAATCAAACTAATTACAAGTATAAAAATATGATATGATAATGATCTATAAGCAATGATTATCAAAGAAACACAATATGATATTCTTCAATAATATTTATAGTATTTTCAGTGCATTAATAAAGCATTATAAAGATTATAAAAAAATATATAAAAAAGTTAAATAAAAATAATATAATAATTAAAAAAATAAAAATGGACAAAAAATTGATATGAAAATATTTGAGGGGTATTTTCGATATTTTAAAATAGGGATATTATTTTAAAAAATAAAAAAGATGATACCTTTCGATAAATACTAGTATTTTTTAGAAAAATCATCCACTATGAATTTGTAAAGTATTAAAAGTATATTTTACTATAATGGGTCAAATTCTAACCCTAGTATTTTAGGATGGAGACTGAGGGGATGGAAAACGTTATGTGATCGACTATAGCATGGATTGTAGGGTGATAGTGGCACCACTGCCCTAGATCAGTGAGTTGACGGCACCAATAATAGCTTTTAGGCTTGTTCTCGTGACAGGCTCATAATTTGACCACCAATAATCTCTCCCTTGTCCCTCCTATATTTGATCCAAAAGGTGTCCCCTGTCGGACAACCTTTAGAATGCAAAAGCTACGTCATAGTTGCATGTTTTCCTGTTCTTGATTTGTGTTTAGTAGTGTTAAATTATAATTTAGTTATCCAAGGTGTCGAAGCTTATTAGCTATCTATCTTTTTGATATTTAGGTTCAGTAGTAAACCCTCTAAGAATTATGACGGACGTGTCTTCGAAAAATAATTCTTTTGCTATTTAAGTTAATTTTTTTTAAAAAAATAAAATTTAAAGAGTTTAAAGTGTTGGGCTGGCAGCCCACAGATTCAACCCATATTGGGCTTTAATAGCTCACAACCCATCTTCTCTCTTAACCTAACCCTAAATCTGATTAGGGGGTGGGTGGTGGCTGCTAAAAAAGCATAAATAGGGCAGCAAGTGAGAGATCTTGGCAACCACGTGATTCCAAAGAAAAGGAAGAGAACAAGACAGAAAAATAAGAGAAAGAAGATAAGGACAACGCAGAGAGACTGTTCTCAATCATCTAGTAGTGTTTTCATCTCAGGTTAGATCAAATCTAAAGTAGATTCTTACTGTGATTACTTGGCGAGAATTAGGGAGGATTTAGATATTGTGCATAGTGTCGTGATCCTTGTATCCCAGTTATTCTCTTGTGATTGTTGCTAAGGTTTTGGGCAAGAGATTGAGATTCGTATATTCATTATTCTCATAGTGGATTATCTCTAGTTTGCCTCGTGATTTTTACCCTTCACATTGAAGGGGTTTTCCACATATATCTTGGTATTCTATTTGATTGTGGTTCCATTTAATTTCGCTGCATGTTATGGCCTGCTAGTATTTGTTCATATACAAAAGTTATTTTTCTTTATATCTCATCAATTGGTATCAGAGCAGGGTTGTAGTGATTTAATTTTGTATTAGAACATGGAGGCCAATAGTGTTTCTCGCATGATTAGTTTAAATGGAAACAATTGGATGATATGGAAACCAAGAATGAAAAATCTCTTGTATTGCAAAGATTTGTATGGACCTTTGCAGGGGGATAGTGCAAAACCCACAACTATGACAGATGATGAGTGGAAGAGGTTAGATCGAAAAATAGTTGGGTTTATTCGATAGTGGCTTGATGATAGTGTCTTTCACCATGTTTCTACTAAAAGTTCTATATATTCTCTTTGGAAAAAATTGGAAGGTCTCTATGAAAGAAAAACAGTTGGCAACAAAGCTTTTTTGATCAGAAAACTTATGAACCTAAAATATAGAGAGGGTGCTTTTATTGTTGAGCATTTGAATGAAATGTAAAGTATTACTAACCAGTTATCCTCTATGAAAATGTCTCTTGATGATAAGTTGTAGACATTGTTACTTCTTAGTTCATTATCAGAAAGTTGGGAGACACTAGTGGTTTCCCTCAGTAATTCTATGCCAGATGGTGTTGTCACCATGAGTCAAGTAACAAGCAGTTTGTTGAATGAGGAGTTGAAAAGAAAGAATTTAGCAACATCTCAGAATGATTCACAGGCACTTATCTCGGAGAGCAAAGGAAGGTCAAAGTCTAGAAGCAGTTCACGCATGGGTAGGAGCAAGTCAAGATCAAGAAAAGATATTGTTTGCTATAACTATGGTGAGAAAGAACATTATAAGAATCAATGTAAGCAACCTAAGAAGAACAAGAAAAAGGGAAAATAAGTGGAGTCTACAGAGTCAAAGGATAGTACTATAGCTATAGTGCAGGGTGGTGATTATTTGATTTTGTCTCATTATTCTGATGATATTTTTTCTTGTGTGTGTTAGGGTCTTGAGTGGGTGATTGACACAGGTGCTTCTTATCATGCTATACCATGGAGGGAGTTTTTTGCTACATACAGGTCTGGAAATTATGATGTTGTCAAGATGGGCAACTATGGCATAGCAGACATCATTGGCATAGGTGATATCCATTTAAAGATCAATCTTAGCTGTAAGTTGGTGCTTAAGGATGTGAGGCATGTGGTTGACTTGAGATTGAATTTAATTTCAATTGGAAGACTAGATGATGAAGACTTTGAAAGTAGATTTCACAAAGGACAATAAAAGCTCGATAAGGGTTCTCTTATTGTGGCTAGTGGAAAGAAATGTCATACTTTGTATAGGTTGCAGGCTAAAGCTTGTGGTAAGTAGTTACATGCTACAGAGAAAGACTTCAACATGGAGTTATGACATAGGCGACTGAGACACATGAGCGACAAGGGGCTGCATACTCTTTCCAAGAGAGAGGTATTGCCAAACCTCAGAGGTACACATT
>LVTN01002621.1:0-32366 GCA_001649415.1 Musa itinerans
GTAATGTGAGAGTCACAAATACTATAAATTTATTTCTGATGTCTGTATACCTATATGGTAATGAGCAAATAATATAAGAACTACAATTGACTAGCCAGTCACGCTCCAACAACTCCAGATTATGTACACAAGGATGAATGCAAGGATTTTCAGCTTAGTCTGAAATTAATAATAATACATATTTTCTGCAAAAATTCAGCATCCAATTACTAGTAAGGTTTGGGATACAGAGCCCGAACTCCATTTCATAAAGTGCTGGTACAAAAACATAACTTGATAAAAATAAATAAATATCAGGAATCATACATAACATGATAGCACAGTAACTCACACTAGAAATTCTGAAGGGGCAGAGTTTAGGCTTTCCTTTTCGACTATACTTAATTAACTGGGTGCCTTTCTTCAATGCAACGAGTGCCTTTAAAAAAAAAACTTATGAATAAGAAAGTAACATTCCTATCAAGACATCTTTTTGTAGAAATGTCTGCAATACAGATCTAAGGAAACAGAATTTTCAAAACATCATGGATGAATCATGTAAAAATCAATCAAAAAAGGTAAATTTTATAGAATTAAATCAGTTATGATCTTAATTATACACATTCTTCTTTAATAATTCGTACCAAAAGCAACAGTTAGGCTCCTATTGGCATATACTTGTTATTTAAATATAAAATCAAGGCACAAAATACTCTTTTAATAAAACTTCTCAATCCATGCATTATATCTCCAACATAAGGTAAGATTTAGAATCATTGCTTTGCTAAAGACAAATCATTATTTCGCTAAAGACAATAACGTCAATTTATCACCAAGTCGATGCAATAGAAGATAGAATAAACCAACACAACCTTGGCTTGCAAATATTTCAACTTTAAAACAAAATAATAAAACATCAACAAAGTAATTGTAGTAGCCTACAATTGGGATAGCAAATATTGTTTTGAGATGTAGCAATGTTATGAAAAAAATGATTCCAGAGCTGCATTTATGTGCCCTTTGTTAACCTAAAGATTCAATGCATCTACCATATACATAAATGTGGAAATATTTATTTGTTCATATTATGCTTCTGTTGGAATGCATCTCCCATGTTCTAAGGTGTCTTACACTTTTTGTATTACTCCAGCTCTAATATCAACCTTCTGATAGCTGTGATCATCAATTGCAGTTAGACCCGGATATGTATTGGTATCCTATCTGCAGCTTTGATGTTGTATCATATGCAGTGAATTTAGGCATTGCTCTCCTTCCATCAAATAGTAATAATTATTATGATGACACTTCTTGTTTTTGTACTACACACTCTTGCCTCTTCAAAATATCAATTACCTGTGAAGAATGGATGATATTCATATAGTTTTTACTTACATGTGTTTCTAGCATTAGAAATCTGGTGGAGTGATTCATCCACATAATTTATTCAACAAAAATAAGTAATTTAAATTTCATTTTTCAAGAATGGGCTGTTGATGTACTACAAATAGATTAAAGATACAAAAGATGCTTAGCACAGCTTAGTAAAAGCCTTGTTGATGCAAAGAATTCAAATGTCAAAGTTCCACACAACAGCTCATCCCTATTTGGTTAACATCGAAAAAAGTCTTTATTCTTCTAAATTACTAATTACTTAGGGGACAAGCATGACAATGAGGAACATTAACACTTTGGAAATATAATTAACTATTTGATAAAGCCATATGATCTTGCACTGACACTCAATTAGCATTCAACCAGCTCCCGAAAGAAGAGGAGGATCAGGATTCTAATGAGAAGCTAGATTTATAAAGTGTTTCATTCTAATTCTAAACGCATGCTATTTAAACAACTTCCGAAAAATAAAAAGAGGAAGGAGTAACTCTATAATTGTGATGTTTATTATATTAACTGAGAAATCTTAAATGGACCCAAAAATATGAAGACTATGTGGAGCATACTGTAAAGAAGCATATGAACAATGTCTAGACATAACCTAATGAGAGAAAAAGAAAAACAAAACAAAGGAACCACCTCCATGGAGACCTAGGATTATTATTATTATTATTATTAAGGTATAGTGGAAAAGTTTCAAAGAAAACAAGCTAATATTCTTCATTAAGAAACTGAAGAAATGAACAGAACTATCAATCTAGTCATGGTTAAACTTTGGATACAGAATATTTCATTCATTGATCTCTCTTTTGCCTGGCGTCAATTTTTCAATGTTTGATCTCACAGTTGACATAAACCAAAATTAACATAGTGCTTTTTTTTCTCGCATCCCGGAATCGTGAACAAAGAAAATAAAAATATTTTCGTTGATATTATCTTCATAAACCAAAGATTCATTACATCCAAACGATACAAGAAGCAAGCGAATAATAATAAGATTACAAATTAAAATAAATACTAAAGGTGCCCACCGGAAGGGCTTGAAAATGGCTAGAATTCAATCTACAAAACCTACCTGTTGTATGTCACGGTCGGGGTTCCCATAATTGGCCGGATCTGCCATTCCATCTGAGAGGACAGTCGGGTAGAATTAGGAAGCGGAGCATCAGAAGCGGCATTCCTCGGCAACCACCACGTCTCCATCGATGAGAAGATGATGATTCGCCTCCCAGCCCACGCCGGCGCCGACACCTTCACGTAACATCAATCAAACCCCTATTGTTCCTCCTCCGATTCTTCCTCGAGAAGGCCCCGTAGCCGCTGCCGCTCCTTCTCCGATCTCATCACCCCTGATCAATCACTGCCGAGGAGGGTAAAGAAGAAAGGAAAGAAAGTCGAGAGAGGCTCCACCTTCAAAACCACTGGTCGATCCGTGGCCTCCTCCCTTCTCTCGGACTCATAACGAAAGAAAGAAGATTGACGTCAAATGACATAAAGATTTGGGGGACTGGTGAACAAACGTACGTAGAATTGGTTGGATCAACAAGATAGATGGGAGAGAGAGAGAGGAAGAGAGGGGCAAAAGACTCTTTTTTGTGTTTTTGGCTTCCTTCTTTATTCGTCCGCTCATTGTGGGAAAATTTTAAGGTGGAGACCCGAGCCCCGAGTTTGGCGAACACGATTCAGAATGGACGGTCGATCCCATCTCGCATCGCAAAGTCTCTACGGATGGCAGCATTTATATCAGAGTACGTCCGAAATTTAGAAACCTTAACACAACTAAAAGCAAGATAATATAACCAGAAAGAAGGCCATATAACTGAAATCAGCTGTAGAAAACACATTTCGGCACCCGAAATTGATTGATGTTGCATTCAAATTATGAGCAAAAAGAAAAAAAAGAAATCTAATGTTTATTTTGCTTCAATGATATTGGAGAAGCTGATTTATGCCATTGGTCGTCTCCAAGTGGTGGAATCCCCACTTGCACATTCAACCTCTGCTTGGTCGAAAAACAACTTGGAAAAATAAACAGCATCCACATCTCTCGTGCAATTTGAATATATCTGAACAAAGAGATGTTACAACTAATGATAAATGGTCATAGTTTTTGGATTCTAATCTGGTCCAGTTTCTTGATCCAAAGAAACTGAAGCTTAGTTACTTTGTACAATAAATGAAGCACTAGTTATCACTTAAATGATTCCAAACAGGAACAAAGAAAACAGCAATTTATTATAGAAACAAATGGCATCAAACTAAACCTCCCAATGGAATTTACTATACAGATGTCTAAGACTTAAACAGCTGCTGTCATATAGAACGACGAGAACATCACATAAATTAAATCCGTCATCCTCTTTCCCCATTAGTTGCCATTAGGGAGGTATTTTTCCTTCAGCTACAGAGTTGTAAGCATTGAACTTCGGCTTAAGAAAGCTGAAAAAGAGAAAAACACATCAGAAAGCATTTTGTTCCTGTGTTAAGAAACACGACTAACAAGAATGACGAGAATGAAGCAACTTGGAAATGCAACTAGATGTCCAAAAGAAAGAAGAAACAATAGCGTCCAAAATAAACATAATTTCACCCACAACAGGTCACAAGATTGCAAAGATGCAATTGCAAACGCACAAGGTTCTTCATGTTAATTGGCTGATGCACACATCTCCATTGCTTGATATTTCTTCTTGTTGGTTCTGCCATCGAACACTAATAGAGCCTTTCGTATTCCTTTTGTTTTGTTTTTTGTCAGTATATAGTGTTACGGATAATAGTTATTGCTGCTGCTGCTGTTGTTATATAGTTAGTTTCGGATAATAACTAGTGTTGGAGGTGCCAGAAATATGAACAGGGAATCTATTCCTTGACCACATCAAGACATCCTGAGGTCGACGAGACGAGGAGTAGAGCAAACACATGGCACCCCACAAGCGGCCTTGGAATCTGTCTTCTCCAAATGCTGCAACCACGCAAGTTTTCTACCGATCGACTTGCGCTCCTCTTCTATATAACAACCCATCCTTTTTGTCTTCTAAGGCTGGCCTTTCTCGTTTTGCTGCAATTTTGTTCTCTCCTGCTTCCGCAGGTTACTACTTCACCTGCGACTTCTTCTTTCATGGCTACGTCGTCGACAGGGGATGCGCTGCCGCGAACAGGCGCCGCCAACCTCGCCATCGTCGTGGAGAGAGACCCACCCAAGTGGCACTTGTTAGAGCTGGGAATCAGGTCATGGCCCAAGTGAGTACACAACTCCACCATCAAGCTCATCTTGGGGTCGATGTTGTTTCTGAGGGATAAATAGCTCATCGTATCGCTGTTATATAGGTGGGGTTGCTCTCCGGGTAGGTATCTTACCAGGTTTGATGCACAAGAGACGTGCTATCTTCTCAAAGGGAAGTTGAAAGCCTACAGCGAGGGTTCGTCTCAGTGTGGAGTTCGGCGCAGGAGACCTTGTTGTGATTCCTAAAGGAGTCAGCTCCACCTGGGACATCATAGTAGTTGTCGATAAGCACTATAAGTTTGATTCTTGTTAGAATTCCCACGACGTTGACACCTTGTACTGATGTTTAGTTAGTATTGACTTAGAAGAAGTTGTCTTCCATCATCTTCATCCTTCATGCGAGTTGGTCTCGGTTGCACTTAAAACAGTTCCGATGATTGCATCCTACTACAGAAAGACAAGCTAACGCAACGAAGGACACTTGGTTTTCTGAGAGGAAGAAAACTCAAGTTAAAAAAACATAGACCATCGTGATTGGGTGAGTCAATAATATAATGCATACTTTCCCTGTCACCATACATTTCGATTCTCTTTCATATGTTACAAATGGGGAATCAAGAAGCTTTCAAATTCTATCAAGTACAACAAATCATCGTGAACAGTAACCATACTAAAGTTTCAAGACCATGGTACATCCAACAATTACAGAGATTTTTATGATGGGTTAAAAGACGTTCTATCCTCGGCAAGTTTCTGCTGCTCATTAGCTTACGCCTGTATAGGGAGCACAGCCTTCCATTCCAAAAAAACAAAAAAAGAAAAGAAAGAGGTATATATATATTAGTCAAAGGCTTGATGGTTCGAACATCCAAGGGCAGTGCTTCTAAGCTAAAAACTTGCATGTTTTACAATTGCAAAAGTTGATTCTCATCACTTCTTTTGATCCTTGGTCTGCAGTCTAGGAGCAATTGTCATAGCCACCAGTTCCTATAACATCAGTTTAAATGCAAATGGAATGTGCACCTATGTCAATTACAGACGATGATATTTCATTACATGTTAGCGATGTTATCATTTCAAAAAATCAAGGCATGACATATCAAAATAATAGAACGGACAGATGTATGCATGGCATTTTATGTTCGAGGGAAGCAAGGGATCAAAACAAGACTGCATGATGACGGGAGTAGCTTGATAATTACCATTAGGTATGTCTGAAAGTATTACGAAATGTTATTCTGAATAAATAAGCATATATATGTTGTATGTTAAGCTCTTAAACTGCCAACCACCTTGGAAGAGAGAGAACAATAAAAGACGATGGAAAAATATTACCTGAACAATGTCGATTTTGTTCTTGCAACCTTTGCACTCGAAAGAACTCGTCTGAAGATTGGCAATAGCTATGAGACCACACATGAACCCTATAAGCATCGCTCTGGTTGAATAGCTGCTCCTTGAGCCAGTGTGCAGCACCATGAGCAATCTAGCAATCTCGCCAAATCGAAGCCCACCATATCGAGATCGCCCTTGGGCTAGCTGTCTGGTGAGGATGTCAATAGGGCCACAACTCAAAAGAGGGAAACACTTCTTTTCCTAAATAAATTCAAGAGAAAATATCATTCGATTCAAGTTGATAGATCGCATAGCGTGGTGCACGAAATTATTCTGATTGGATGGGAAGGAATTGATAAAAATACTAAGACTAAGACTCATCCAAAATTTTTTTTTGATTGGATGAGAATGAATCAAAATTATTCTACCATATTAAATCTAGAACCTTGGTTCTTCCCAGAATTTGTGTTACCTTTTGATGCATATAAGATTAAACCGTGGATCATACCAATCAAATTACTTCTTTCTAATATTTATTATGAAAATGATATTAGTAAAAATCAAAATAAAAAATATTAGTAAAAATCAAAAAATCAATAAAATATTAGTAAATATGAAAACAAAATAATAATAGTAAAAATCAAAACATAAATGATTTCATTAAAATAGAATTTCAAAATTCCAACCAAGAAAAAGAGGGTCAATCAAATCTTGTATCAGATCCACAAAAACAAAACCAAAAGGAATATCTTGAAGAGGATTGCACGAGAACAAAAATTAAAAAAGGTAAAAAAAAAAAAAAAACAATCCAAGAAAAAAAAAGGAAGGAGAACTAGATTTGTTCCTGAAAAAATATTTTATTTTTCAATTAAGATGGGATGACCCCTGGAATCAAAAAATTATGAATAATGTTAGGATATATTGTTTCCTACTTAGATTGATAAATCCAAAGGAAATTGCTATATCCGAGATTCAAAGAGGAGAGATACATCTGGATGTAATGTCGATTCGGAAAGATCTAGCTCTTACAGAATTAATAAAAAAGGGAATATTAATTATCGAACCAATTCGTCTATCTTTAAGAAGGGAATATTAGTAAATATCAATATAAAAAAATATTAGTAAATATCAAAATAAAAAAAATATTAGTAAATATCAAAATCAATAAAATATTAGTAAATATGAAAACAAAATAATAATAGTAAAAATCAAAACATCAATGATTTCGTTAAAATAGAATTTCAAAATTTCAAACAAGAAAAAGAGGGTCGATAAAATCATGTACCAAATCTACAAAAACAAAACCAAAATAAATATCCTGAAGAGGATTACACGATATCAAACATTAAAAAAGGTAAAAAAAAACAATACAAGAAAAATAAGGAAAGAGAACTAGATTTGTTCCTGAAAAAATATTTTATTTTTCAATTTAGATGGGATGACCCATTGAATCAAAAAATGATTAATGATGTTATGATATATTGTCTCTTACTTAGATTGATAAATATAAGGGAAATTACTATATTCTCGATTCAAAGAGGAGAGATAAATCTAAATGTAATGCTGATTCTGAAAGATCTAGCTCTTACATAATTAATAAAAAGAGGAATATTAATTATCGAACCAATTTGTCTATCTTTAAGAAGGGATGGAAAATTCATTATATATCAAATATATATAAAGAAAACACCAAATTAATAGAAAATATATAAAGAAAAAATATGTTGATAAGAAGAATTAAAAAAAACCACTGGACGACATGGCAATATATTTATGAATGGGGATCAAGATCATTATAATTTCTTTGTTCCTAAAAATATTCTATCTTCTAGACATCGTAGAGAATTGAGAATTCTAATTTGTTTCAACTCTTATAATCAGGATATTGTGAATAGAAATATAGTATATTGCAACAAAAATAACATAAGAAACTTTGAATAATTTTTAAATGAGGACAAATGTCTTAATACGGATTTAAATAAATTAATTAAATACAAATTATTTCTTTAGCTCAATTACCGATTAGATGATTTAGCTTGTATGAATTGCTATTGGTTTGATACCAATAATGGTAGTTATTTCAGTATGTCAAGGATATGTATGTAGCCACGATTTAGAATTATTTAATAATATATTTCTTATATATCACATGCCGTTTTCAGTAAATAAAAAATGAAAGATATATGCATATGATGTGTTTTTAGGTGCAAAGAAATCATTCTCTTTCGTAAATGCAGAAATATATTATCCTTTTCTTTTCTATCTAAATCAAATGGAAAATTTGATTTAGATAGAAACGGATAAATCTAAATTTTTGCGTGTACTAGATTAAAAAAAATTGACATAATATAATAATTATTATTTTATTTTTCCTGATCGGTAAAATCCATGGCATGGAAAAGAAAGAATTTAGGTGCAAAGAAATCATTCTTTTTCATAAATACAGAAATATATTATCCTTTTCTTTTCTATCTAAATCAAATGGAAAATTTGATTTAGATAGAAACAGATGAATCTAAATTTTGCTGCACATCATAGCTCGCTGTAAAATACCAAAATAGATCAATTTTGATTAAATAATAATACAAAGGGCGAGTGAAGCACGATCCATGACTTCATACAATAGGCGTTTTAAAGAGTGCTAAGATAAATGATATTTGTTATTCTATGCTATAGTCATTACATTGCACGGAAAATATCAATTCTTTCCTATCTGAAAAGAAACATAATCTTACAGTTTATTTAGACAGCATGATCATGAGACCTATCCTTTTATTAAAGACAAGATAAAGTATTATTATATGACATGAGGAATATTTGATTACAAATCAAGGCATAAGAAAATTAATAAGTTTGAAATGAATAAATGGAAAAGTTAGTTAAAGGGTCATTATCAATATAATTTTTTTCGGAGAAAATGGTCTCAATTAGTACCGAAAAAATGGCGAAATAGAGTCAATTAATGTTGTACTATTCAAAATAAAGAATCAATGAAATTGTATTCATATAAAAAAGAAAAAGACCGATTAATGCATTACATGAATGAAAATTTTTATGCAGTGGATTTATCGATGAGTCAAAAAGAAAAATTTTAAAAACACTACAGATATGATCTTTTATCACATGAATATATAAATTTTGGGGATAGTAAGGACTCATACACATTGAAACCCGAATTGTTTTATCTATTACTAAATATGACTATTGATTATTACCAATAAAAATGATATTTTATTGATACCCATAAAAATCTGGATAGAAAATATTTGAATTATAGAATTCTTCATTTTTGGCTTAGAAACAATAGTGATATTGAGAACAATAGTGATACTGAGGACTAAACCGATATGTATATCGGTACCGAAATTGATAAAAATAATAAGACTAAGACTATAAAAAAAAAAAATTGATTGAATGAGAATGAATCAAAATTATTCTACCATATCAAATCTAGAACCTTGGTTCTTCACAAAATTTGTGTTATCTTTTAATGCATATTATATTAAACCATGGATCATACCAATCAAATTACTTCTTTCTAATATTTATTATGAAAATGATATTAGTCAAAATCAAAATAATATTAGTCAAAATCAAAATGAAAAAAATATTAGTAAAAATCAAAATGAAAAAATATTAGTCAAAATCAAAATGAAAATAATATTAGTCAAAATCAAAATAAAAAAATAGTAAAAATCAAAATAAAAAAATATTAGTAAAAATAAAAATAAAAAATATTAGTAAAAATCAAAATGAAAAAATATTAGTCAAAATCAAAATGAAAATAATATTAGTCAAAATCAAAATAAAAAAATAGTAAAAATCAAAATAAAAAAATATTAGTAAAAATAAAAATAAAAAATATTAGTAAAAATCAAAATAAAAAAAACATTAGTAAAAATCAAAATCAAAAAAATATTAGAAAAATATTTTATTTTTCAATTAAGATGGGATGACCCCTTGAATCAAAAAATGATTAATAATGTTAAGATATATTGTCTCCTACTTAGATTGATAAATTCAAGGGAAATTACAATATTCTCTATTAAAAAATGAGAGATACATATGGATATAATGCTGATTCAGAAATATCTAGCTCTTATAGAATTAATAAAAAGAGGAATATTAATTATTGAACTAGTTCGTCTATCTTTAAGAATGGATAGAAAATTCATTATATATTAAACCATAAGTATTTCATTGGTCGATAAGAGTAAACGCCAAATTAATAGAAAATACATAAATAAAAAATATGTTGATAAGAAGAATTAAAAAAAATCCACTGGACGACATGGCAATATATTTGTGAATGGGGATTAAGATCATTATAATTTCTTTATTCTTGAAAATATTCTATCTCCGAGACATTGTAGAGAATTGAGAATTCTAATTTGTTTCAACTATCATAATCGGGATATTGTGAATAGAAATCCAGTATTTTGCAACGAAAATAATATAAGAAACTCTGAACAATTTTTGAATGAGGACAAATGTCTTAATACGGATTTAAAGAAATTAATTAAATGCAAATTATTTCTTTGGGCCAATTACCGATTAGAAGATTTAGCTTGTATGAATAGCTATTGGTTTGATACCAATAGCGGTAGTCATTTCAATATGTTAAGGATATGTATGTATCTACGATTCATAATTATTTAATAGTATATTTCCTATATATCACATGTCATTTTCATTAAATAAAAACCGAAAGATGTATGTATATGGTGTGTTACATTTTGGCACATGATACGTATTTACTTGTGTATCAATTCAATTGAATTTAGAAAGAAATCTGAATAATCTTTTCTAGGTGCAAAGAAATCATTCCCTTTGGTAAATGCAAAAATATATTATCCTTTTCTTTTCTATCTAAATAAAATGGAAATTTTGATTTAGATAGAAACAGATAAATCTAAATTTTACAGCACATCATAGCTCACTGTAAAATACCAAAATAGATAAATTTTGATTAAATGACAATACAAAGGGTGAGTGAAGCACAATCCATGACTTCGTACAATGTGAGTTTTAAAGAGTGCTGAGATGAATGATATTTGTTATTCTATGCTACAATCATTATATCGCACGAAAAATATCAATTATTTCCTATCTGAAAAAAAAACATAATCTTACAATTTATTTAGACAGCATGATCACAAGACATATTCTTTTATTAAAGACAAGATAAAGTATTATTGTATGACACAAGAAATATTTGATTACAAATCAAGGTATAAGAAAATTAATAAGTCTGGAATGAATAAATAGAAAAGCTGGTTAAAGTTGATTCTCATCTCTTCTTTTGATCCTTAGTCTGCAGTCTATGGGCAATTACCATAGCCATCAGTTCCTGTAACATCAGCTTAAATGCATATGGAGTGTGCACCTGTGTCAATTAAAGGAGGACAATTGAAAAAGAATTTAGGTACTTACATTAATAGTCATTGAAATCATGGTAGTTTCTTCTTCCTCGGTATCTATGTATTCTATGAATCTTTTAGCAACAAGGTTATACCAACCTTCTTCTGGAGTTACCTATCAAGTGAGATGACAAGTATATGAAAGTTAACCAAAAGAAATTTTTTTTTCTTTGAGACCTTGGAAAATATCTAATATTTCACATTCATAATAAGATACCCTTTGTTGCAGTGCTAGAATGTCCATTTTCTTGATCAGCAACCTTTGGTTTTCAACAATAAATAGTGGACGACTACAATGACCAGAGTCTGTATAAAGGCGCAACTCTTTAAGACGAATGTCTCATATAATTCCCAACTCAGTGCTTGGATCATTCTGCAAACGTGAGCATATTATGGTGAATAAGATTTCTAAAGAAATATAGAGACCAAGCCTAAATAGAATGATAATGGAACTACAATTACAAGCAATCATTATTCAGAAGTTTGTTTAGTTAGAACACAGTCATATCCATATGCAGATCTCCAAATAGATGTCACAAAACTCAAGAGAGACTATAAAATATATCTAAATATGTAAAACAAATAAAATGAAAGAAATAAATCATTGTCCACAAATTACTGTTCTATTAGAGAAAGACCTTTCATGAAACATTACATCTGTCTTTAGCATTCACACAAATATCACTTGGAAGCATCAAGATATATAATCTATACTATTCTGCATTTCCCACAAAGCAATTCTTGCTTTGCAGAATCATTAATCAAAAGAAAGAGCTGTGGCATCAATAGAAAACGATGTCAAGAATTCAGACCTCTCAATCATAAGCAAGTCTAGAAAAAAAAAATAATTACAAGCTAGAAAAATCAAAGCGTACAGCACATACATTTATTACATACCAAAATGAGCTCCAAGCAATGCCCAGAAAAACAACACCTGTTTCCTGAATTGTCTCAATATGTTGACCAAGAAATCAGGATCCCAATGAATTCCAACCCAGCAGCCATTGACAAAAATTTTAGTAAACTCCTGAATAACAACAGGAGATATTTCCTGCAAGAGGTGATAAAATGCAATAAGTCAGAAAATCACATCCATGCAGCATTTATATAATTCTTGTTTGTACTGTCTCCTCTCCCAGAATGTTACTCATATGCAAAACTTACCTCAAAGTATTCAGTACGTAATTCTTCTAAAAGCTCCAATAGTGAATGTGCAGCAAATCCTACTGTTATGTGTACCATTAGTGCTAAATTTTTAACCAAGCCACAAGCCTATGAAAACCGCAAGACATAGATTAATGCTCAAAATCCTGGTAAACAGTAAATAAAAAAGTGGACAATCACAAGCTAAAAAGGAGCTAGTCTAGCGCCAACCCAAGTTATACACTCCATAGGAGTAACTTCTTTACAACCTATTTGACTACAAAATAATGCAGCAAGTTTTTTAAAAAATTACTTGCCCTTCAGGTGTTTCAACGGGACAAATCATGCCCCAGGGAAAACTATGCAGTTGTCGAGGCTTTGCTAGTCTTTTGTCTTTCTGACAAACAAAAAAATCAAATTAGCATGAGAATTTTGTTAGGTTATGAACTAGCAAATAGGTAGGAAAATTTTCAAATAAACTCTTCATCTTCTTATACTAATATATTTGACATTTTCACAAATCCCTGGAGGATATCAAATTTACAAAAAAGGGCAAAATAATTTACCTCTATGATCCATGGGAGAGCTTAGCCTCCACAAATGAGAGAGTGTAGATGCATATGTCAGTCGATTCAACGCTTGAAAATTGAAACATTTATCCAATATTAGTTGCATGGGAAAGAAAATTAAAGTAAACACCAGAAGGCAGTCAAAGTCCTTGATGCATCCCAATCCGGCGCCACCCTCCCTTGATGATCTCGATCCAGTAGGTAACGATGAGGCGACAACTCGACTTCTTTACCACATTCTTCATCTTCGCCAAACGCGACATAGCCTCCTCGTTGGCTCAAACGAGGAACTTGACTTATTCAGCTCTATTGTATGTTAATATCACTAAAACCGTTATCAAGAAGGGGTAGGATTGTGAAGTAGTTGCAAAGACTCGACTTGCCAAGTGTCTTTATTGGAAAGTTAAATTGATTCTTCTGAGTTGTATAATTATATCGCTCTTTTTCTTTATATTTTATTCATCACGTTCTTGATCACCATCTTTCAGGTTCTTATAATGCTCCGCTCCAATTATTGCAATTTGTATCAGAGGTCTGAGAGAGCTTAGAGAGTGTCCTTATGACCAAGGAGAGTATTTCATGATCAATGGAAATGAAAAGGTGTTAATTGCACATGAAAAGATGAGCGTTAATCGTGTATATGTTTTCAAGAAAAAGCACCCTAACAAGTATGTCTATGTGACTCAAGTTCTATCAATGACTGAGAAATAGAACATGCCAATAAGCAGCATGAAAGGAATTTAAAAGAAGGCGACATCGCCTCCTTTTTAATTTTTTTATATTTTTTATAAAAAAATATATATTAATTTTTATATTATATTATATATTAATATAATATAATAATATATAAATTAATATATATAAATTTTATATAAAAATAATATTAAAAATTAACTGAATTGTGTGTCAAGAATACTTGTTGATTTTGATGCTAAATGCTTCTTCTAGAGATGATCTTAACAATTTCATCATTTGTGTGTCAAAGAAATCATAACAAATATGCTCTGGTATATTTTTGTCAGCAACAAAACCTAATGCTTGAAAGATGATTATTATTGGGATCTCACCCCGAATATATGTAAGAGTAATGTCTTGGCCTAATGAACCCTGAGAGCAGTAATATCCACACACACATAAGTATTTGGATGTTTGTGCTTATAACGGAGAAACATAATAGACTAGTAAGCAGCATGTTTGTGCGTATACTTTCTTGTGGGAGTGCAAAAGCAGTAAGACTTCTTCTTCCTCTTCCATAGATTGTAGATTTTTGTACATTTGGTGTTCCACTTATGTGTGTTTGGATGTTATTGCTCTCAGGGTTTGTCAGACTAAGACATTCGAGCTACTCTTCTATATATTCGGGGCAAGATCCCAATAATAATCATCTTCTAAGCATTATGCTTTGTTGTTGACAAAAATATACTGAAGCATATTTGCTATGATTTCTCCGACACACAAATGATATAATTGTTAAGACTATCCTTGGAAGAAATAGTTAGTATACAGAATCAATAGGTATTCTCGACACACAATTCAGTTAATTTTTAATATTATTTTTAATATAATATATATTTTTTATTTTGATTTTTACTAATATTTTTTTATTTTGATTTTTACTAATATTTTTTTTATTTTGATTTTTACTAATATTTTTTTGATTTTGATTTTTACTAATATTTTTTTATTTTGATTTTTAGTAATATTTTTTCATTTTGATTTTTACTAATATTTTTTCATTTTGATTTTTACTAATATTTTTTTCATTTTGATTTTGACTAATATTATTTTCATTTTGATTTTAACTAATATCATTTTCATAATAAATATTAGAAAGAAGTAATTTGATTGGTATTATCCTAACATTATTAATCATTTTTTGATTCAAGGGGTCATCCCATCTTAAATGAAAAATAAAATATTTTTTCGGGAACAAATCTAGTTCTCTTTCCTTATTTTTCTTGGATTATTTTTTTTTACCTTTTTTAATGTTTGATATCGTGTAATCCTTTTCAGGATATTTCTTTTGGTTTTGTTTTTTTAGATCTGGTACATGATTTTATTGACTCTGTTTTTCTTGGTTGGAATTTTGAAATTTTATTTTAATGAAATCATTAATGTTTTGATTTTTACTATTATTATTTTGTTTTAATTTTTACTAATTTTTTTTTATTTTACTAATATTTTTTTATTTTGATTTTTACTAATATTTTTTTAATTTTGATTTTTACTAATATTTTTTTAATTTTGATTTTTACTAATATTTTTTTTATTTTGATTTTGACAAATATCATTTTCATAATAAATATTAGAAAGAAGTAATTTGATTAGTATAATTCACGATTTAATCTTATATGCATCAAAAGGTAACACAAATTCTAGGAAAAACCAAGATTCTAGATTTGCTATTGTAGAATAATTTCGATTCATTCTCATTAAAACAAAAAAAATTGATGAGTCTTATTCTTAGTATTTTTATCAATTCCTTCTCATACAATCAGAATAATTTCGTGTGCCACCAACTTGATTCTTTTGATTAGTTCATCAAGAACACTATGCAGGAGATCGTTGATGAGTCTGCCGACATCGAGATACGCCCTGAGTGTCATCATCACCTTGGCTGCCAGCCCGACTCTAATAAGGTCCCCCTCTTTTCCTCGTTGATTTGAAGTGGTCGTGATTGATAGGTACATATGTTTCTTGGTCGATTGATTAGGAACATCGTGCTCTGTCGTTTCTTGCCGTGCGATCTATCAACTTGAATCGAATGATCTTTTCTCTCAAATTTGTTTAGGAAAAGAAGGGTTTCCCTCTTCTGAGTTGTCCTAGTTTATTTTCGTGTAGACCATTTACAAGATGAGCTTCGGTCGGATATTTTTGAGCAAACCTATGGTGACCAAATCAAATGGAGAAACTACAAAATTATTCCCCAAAATACAACAATGAGGAACTTGATTTATTCAGCTTCATTATAATTTGTTATAATTTGATGTTACTAAAATCTTTATCAAGAAAGGACAGAATTGTGAAATAGTTGCAGAGACTCAAGACTTACTAAAAGTATTTATTGGAAAGGTAATTGATTCTTTTGAGTTGTATAATTGTATCATTCTTTTTATTTGTATTTTATTAATTGTGTTCTTGATCATCATCTTTCGGGTTCCTATAATGTTCTACTAAAGTTATTGCAATTTGTATCAGAGGTATGAGGATATGGAGTTTGGAGAGTGTCCTTCTGATTAAGGAGTGTATTTCATCGTTAATGGAAGTGAGAATGTGCTAATTGAACATAAGGATCTAAACTTAGTGGTTATATATATTTTGCTTTCAATAGAACAGTTTTGGCAAATTCCTATCTCTTTACAGCTAGACTGTGAAATGAATAGTTGCTAATTAGATCACATAATGCTGTAACTTATCCAGTTTCCACCAAATTTACTATTTTTGAAGAAACCACATGCTTATTGTAGCTTATACAAAATAATCATAATACTTTGTTGTATTTATCATTGTTACGATTTTTCTACTGATTCTTGTTGCCATGTTCATTGGCTACCATTTTCATTAGAAGCTGACGGACATAGTAGAGAAACTACCTCCCGAGTTTTGTGACAGCTTGGGTGTCATGCATGGTCAAGCAGAAACATTCCTTAAGGACAGTGAACATGTCAGATCAGACTTTTCGTCTTCGACAATGGATTCTTCATCTAATTTTCAATCTCACCTGACAAATGAGGGAATTGACACTAGGTATGAGATGGAATTATCACAGAGTGCTATTGAAGGCGGTGCTCAAAACAGTAGTAAGTTGGTGGTCCCTGATAACAGAGAATCTACTTCGCAACATAGCATTGACAATGGCTTAAAATCACCTCCAAGCTCTAGGCAAAGCATTGATGGAGAAGCAGAATTGGTTGAGCAGTTTGAGCCTGGTGTATACATCACTTTCATTCAACTAAAGAATGACATCAAAATGTTCAAACGGGTCGATTCAGGTATGCCTTCTTCATATTGGAAACCATGCAACACTATTTAAGCGTGTCACAAAAGGCACATATTCATCTTGTTATTGTTTTAGAAAAAATACTCTTCAACGGCTGCATACTCATAAGCGAACAATTTTTTCTTTCTTTTATGTTATAATTATCTTGGTAGAAAATGTCAAAGGTATGTTAAACAAAAAACAAAATGAAAACTTGCAACATGGTGTAATCGAGATGAATGAACAAGTATATCTTTCGGTATTGAAAAAGGAATCCGAAGAAATTCTCCGTGATTGCATTCACATTAAGCATATCTTTCATGATTACTTAAAATATGATTGATTGTTCTAGTCTGCTCTCTCTCTCTCTTTGTGGCTTCTTGTTGCATTCTGACTTTTTGATCCTTGTGTGGCAAGAGAAGGTTTGTCGAGCAACAGTTATCCAGGGCAGACCACTACCACATTACCCACGAGTGCACCAAACGAGGAGGAAGATGCAACACCATCCTCCTAGACTTAACTGTTCTCGTTGACAGTAAGGAGTAACGGTGAAAAGAGACAAAAGGCACGAACTAACAGAGCTTATCAAGGGATAAAGATGGCAATCTAGACAAGAAGCTTTGTTTAGTCATATTTTTCCACCATTGTTCTTTGTAACAGAGCTTCTATTCATGGGTTGTATCATTGTATAGGTTCGTTCAACTTATCGTCCAAAAGTTACATTATATGCATCACAAAAATGTAATATACTGTATTCTCTCCCTTAGGGCAGTGAATGATGACATGAATGTGCATGGAACATCAGAGATTATTTGATTATGTATTGTTTCCTTCTACAGAGAGGACCCTTCATATAGTGATCGGGCAGAACGATGTTTTTGATGAGGCTGAGCATGTCAAACTAAAACTACTTCCCTGTAAGGGAACACACGCACTTCTCTTGAGGAAATCGATGAACATTTTGTTTTTGATATAATTTTGTCTTTTCTAAAGGTTTTTACGTTTCTTATTTTCCTAATCTTGTCATGAATGCTCATGTCTCCACACTTAATGTTTCCTTAGTTGTTCTTTTAAGTTTCTTAGATTCTTCTTTTGAGGATGAGAATAGAGCCTGGTGAGAAAATGATATGAGATTATTTTCGTTGGTGCTTTATTCATACGTAACATATACATAATTGTTCATTAATATATATATATATATATATATATATATATATATATGCAGGAGACGTGTGAAAAGTCCAAAAATAGAAGCAGGAGTTGATATTACACCTCGAGTAACACATAATTAATTACGCTCCTCGAGTAACACAACTAAGAAACTAAGTCTTTATTTCGGCCACAGATGTCCAAGGTACTATGTGAAAAATGCAGCACTGAGAGGATGCATTTTAACTTATTCGGTGAAACTGTTTGCTAAATCTGTGGCTAATGATGGAGAGCTATCATGAGATGTCTGAAGTGCGTAGACCTCGAGTTACTACTCTATGAACAACAATATGTGCATCAACATTCATACTATGTTCATTTACAATCCACACAACAAAAAGAGCACAGTAAGAGTATTGCACCTTCCACATCTTCTTGGACTACCTCCAACATCATCATCCCATTTGAAGGAGAGCGATGCTTGCAAGCTTCAACAATAAACACGGATAATTCATCTCACAACAATGGAGATTTCACATGAATGCCCAATTTATCCTAGTTCATGTAGATAGATTCTAAGAACGTGACATCGAGAAAAAGGTATCGAGATTTTACCTTGACATTGAATGCCCAATTTTGATTTTGATTTTTACTAATATTTTTTTGATTTTGATTTTTACTAATTTTTTTCATTTGATTTTGACTAATATTATTTTTATTTTGAATTTCGCTAATATCATTTTCATAATAAATATTAGAAATAAGTAATTTGATTGGTATGATCCATGGTTTAATTTTATATACATCAAAAGGTAACACAAATTCTGGGAAGAACCAAGGTTCTAGATTTAATATGGTAGAATAATTTTGATTCATTCCCATTCAATCAAAAAAAAAAAAATTGATGATCCTTAGTCTTAGATTTTTATCAATTTCGGTACCGATATACGTATCGCTCCAGTCCTTAATATCACTATTATTTCTAAGGTAAAAATAAAAAATTCTATAATCCAAATATTTTCTATCCAGATTTTTATGGGTATCAATAAAATATCCTTTTTTTAGGTAATAATGAATAGTTATATTTAGTAATACAAAAAAAAATTCAGGTTTTAGTGTGTATGAATCCTTACTATCCCCATAATTTATATATTCATGTGATAAAAGATCATATCTGTAGTATTTTTTAAAATTTTCTTTTTGACTCATCGATAAATCCACTGCATAAAAATTTTTATTCATGTAATGAATTAATCGGTCTTTTTCTTTTTTATATGAATACAATTTCATTGGTTCTTTATTTTGAATAGTACAACGTTGATTGACTCTATTTCACCATTTTTTCAGTACTAATCGAGACCATTTGATTCGAGAAAAAATATATTGATAATGACCCTTTAACTAGTTTTTCCCTTTATTCATTCTAGACTTATTAATTTTCTTATGCCTTGATTTGGAATCAAATATTCCTCGTGTCATACAATAATATTTTATCTTGTCTTTAATAAAAGGATAGGTCCCGTGATCGTGTTGTCTAAATAAACTATAAGATTATATTTCTTTTCATATAGGGAAGCATTGATATTTCCCGTGTGATGTAATGACTGTAGCATAGAATAACAAATGTCATTCATCTCAGCACTCTTTAAAACTCCTATTGTATGAAGTCATGGATCGTGCTTCACTCGCCCTTTGTATTGTCATATAATCAAAATTGATCTATTTTGGTATTTTACAGTGTGCTATGATGTGCTGCAAAACATAAGTCAGTCATCATACAAGTATCTTGGAACTTCAAGCGATACATGACTAATCAATTCACAAAGGAGATAGATTTGTCAATGTAAAGTATAGAATTAGGAAAGAATCTCCTCCAGCAAACATAATTAATTATGCTCCTCGAGTAACACAACTAAGAAACTGTCTTTATTTCGCGAACCCATTTTTCATGGAAGATAGATTTAGCTCTTCCATGTCATATGTACAGGGGCAGTGCCATCGATGAGCTCAGAGAGTTAAGAGGGACACTCTCTCGGCTTCTCAAAGAGCATCAAGTGTAAGAAGATAAAAGGGGAAATAATTGACATTTATGCCACAAATGTCCAAGGTACTGTGTGAAAAGTGCAGCACTGAGAGGATGCATTCTAACTTATTCGGTGAAACTGTTTGCCAAATCTGTGGCTAAGGATGGAGAGCAGTCATGAGATGTCTAAAGTGCGTAGACCTCGAGTTACCACTCCACACGACAAAAGATGGTCATGGAGGAAACCATCATCAAAGTTTTGAGAGTAACAACGTGGATCATAAGCAAAGCTTGTTGACCTGTGCCACAGTGGCATTGCCATGCCCCTCAACTCCGACCTTAGCTTCCAAAACACATGCTTCATCAACCTCCAACACTCCATAGATGCCCCTCACCTTCGAACCTTCTGCAAATTCCTCACCTTACTCCTTCAATGCCACATGCTTGTAAACTTATTATTTATAGCTAGTGTTAAACATCACTGTTCATCCTGGGATGTATTATCTTGCAAACTTAATATTGGTGAATGCATCCCTCACAAGACAGACATTTTAGGGATGTATTATCTTTAATCTTTTTTTACCTATTATATTGTATATATAAATTCATATATTTCTTCTTTATTATGTTTCGACCTACGGCTCAAGTTGAATGTGATTATGTTTGAATTGGGTCAAGGTCGTGGTTCCACCATGCGCATTGACTCAATCTGGGCTCACCCATAACAGGATTGAGCTCCGTTTAGGTTCGTTGAACCCGCTCCCCCTGCAACAAACCCTTCCAGAAGCTCTGTCGACATGATGAACACACTTTAAAGGCCATAGCTCGCCTCTTCCGCGTCGTTCACCAATCGCCTCTTCTGCTGCCAATGCCCATTCCCTATGCTCTCTAGGACTTCTCCTAAACCCTCCTTCTTCGATCATTTACCCATCCCTCAAACCATTGTTTTGGAACCGTGGCGGACGACCATGCCACGATGGAGGATGACGAGATCACCCAAGAGGACGCCTCGACGGTCATCAGCGCCTACTTCAAGGAGGATGGCCTCGTGCGTCACCAACTCAACTCTTTCGATGAGTTCATCAAGAACACCATGCAGGAGATTGTGGAAGAGTCCGCCAACATCGAGAAACGCCCCGAGCGCTAGCACCACCCCGACCGCCAATCCGACTCTAACGAGGTCCCCCTCTTTTTTCCTCATTGATTGGAAGTGGTCGCGATTGATATGTACATCGGTTTCTTGGTTGATTGATTATGAACATCATGCTCTGTCGCTTCTTGTCGTGCGATCTATCAACTTGAATCGAATGATCTTTTCTCTCGAATTTGTTCAGGAAAAGAAGGGTTTCTCTCTTCTGAGTCATCCTAGTTTGTCTTTGTGCAGACCATTCACAAGATAAGCTTCAGTCGAATATACTTGAGCAAACCTATGGTGACCGAATCGAATGGAGAAACTATAAAATTATTCCCCAAAATACAACATTGAGGAACTTGATTTATTCAGCTTCGTTATAAGTTGATGTTACTAAAATCCTTATCAAGAAAGGATAGGATTGTGAAATAGTTACAGAGACTCAAGACTTACTAAAAGTATTTATTGGAAAGGTAATTGATTCTTTTGAGCTGTATAATTGTATCATTCTTTTTCTTTGTATTTTATTCATTGTGTTCTTGATTATCATCTTTCAGGTTCCTATAATGTTCTACTCAAGTTATTGCAATTTGTCCCAGAGGTCTGAGAAGGATCTGACAGAGTTTGGAGAGTGTCCTTATGATTAACGAGGGTATTTCATCATTAATGGAAGTGAGAATGTGCTAATTAAACAGAAAAAGATGAGTACTAATCGTGTATACGTTTTCAAGAGAAAATAGCCTAACAAATATGCCTACATGGCTCAAGTTTTATCAATGATCGAGAAACAGAATAGGTTAGCAAACAACATGAAAAGAATTAAAAAGGAGGCGACATCTCCTCTTCTCCTCGATGTCTCAAATAAGGAGAAGAGGAAGGGGGTGACATCGCCTCCTTTTTAATTTTTTTAATATTATTTTTATAGAAATATATATTAATAATTTCGTTAAAATAGAATTTTAAAATTCTAATCAAGAAAAAGGAAGTCAATCAAATCTTGTACCAGATCTATAAAAACAAAACCAAAAGAAATATCTTGAAGATGATTGCACCAGATAAAACAATAAAAAATGTAAAAAAAAAATAATCCAAGAAAAATAAGTAAAAAACTATATTTGTTCCTAAAAAAATATTTTATTTTTCATTTAAGATGGGATGACCACTTGAATTAAAAAATGATTAATAATGTTAGAATATATTGTCTCCTACTTAGATTGATAAATTTTCAAAGAGGAGAGATACATCTGGATGTAATGCTGATTCAGAAAGATCTAGCTCTTATAGAATTAATAAAAAGGGAAATATTAATTATCGAACCAATTCGTCTATCTTTAATAAGGGATGGAAAATTCATTATATATCAAACAATAAGTATTTCATTGGTCGATAAGAGTAAACACCAAATTAATAGAAAATACATAAAGAAAAAATATGTTGATAAGAAGAATTAAAAAAAATCCACTGGACGACATGGCAATATATTTGTAAATGAGGATTAAGATCATTATAATTTCTTTGTTCCTAAAAATATTCTATCTCCTAGACGTCATAGAGAATTGAGAATTCTAATTTGTTTCAACTCTAATAATCGGGATATTGTGAATAGAAATCCAGTATTTTGCAACAAAAACAACATAAGAAACTCTGAACAATTTTTGAATGAGGACAAACGTCTTAATACGGATTTAAATAAATTAATTAAATGCAAATTGTTTCTTTGGCCCAATTACCGATTAGAAGATTTAGCTTGTATGAATCGCTATTGGTTTGATACCAATAATGGTAATCATTTCAGTATGTCAAGGATACGTATGTATCCATGATTTAGAATTATGTAATAGTATATTTCCTATATATCACATGTCATTTTCAGTAAATAAAAACCGAAAGATGTGCGCATATGGTGTGTTATGTTCTAATACATGATACACATTTACTTGTGTATCAATTCAATTGAATCTAGAAAGAAATCTACAAAATATTTTTAGGTGCAAAGAAATCATTCTCTTTCGTAAATACAGAAATATATTATCCTTTTCTTTTCTATCTAAATCAAATGAAAATTTTGATTTAGATAGAAATGGATAAATCTAAATTTTTGCGGCACATCATAGCTCACTGTAAAATACTAAAATAGATCAATTTTGATTAAATGACAATACAAAGTGCAATGAAGCATGATCCATGACTTCATGAAATGAGAATTTTAAAGAGTGTTGAGATGAATGACGTTTGTTATTATATGCTACACTCATTACATCGGAAATATCAATGCTTTCATATCTAAAAAAAAACATAATCTTGCAGTTTGTTTAGACAGCACGATCAAGAGACCTATCCTTTTAATCAAGATAAAATATTATTGTATGACACGAGGAATATTTGATTACAAATCAAGGCATAAAAAAATTAATAAGTCTGGAATGAATAAATGGAAAAGCTAGTTAAAGGGTCATTATCAATATAATTTTTCTCGGAGAAAATGGTCTCGATTAGTATAAAAAAAATGACAAAATAGAGTCAATCAATGTTGTACTATTCAAAATAAAGAATCAATGAAATTGTATTCATATAAAAAAGAAAAAGACTGATTAATTCATTACATGAATGAAAATTTTTATGCAGTGGATTTATCGATGAGTCAAAAAGAAAAATTTTGAAAACACTATAGATATAGATATGATATTTTATCACATGAATATATAAATTATGGAGATAGTAAGGACTCATATACACTGAAACCCGAATTATTTTATGTTTTACTAAATATGATTATTGATGATTACCTAAAAAAAGGATATTTTATTGATATCTATAAAAATCTAGATAGAAAATATTTGGATTATAAAATTTTTAATTTTTGCCTTAGAAACAATAGTGATATTGAGAACAATAGTGATATTGAGAACTGGACCGATATGTATATCAGTACCGAAATTGATAAAAATACTGAGACTAAGACTCATCAAAATTTTTTTTTTGATTGAATGAAAATGATCAAAATTATTCTACCATATCAAATCTAGAACCTTGGTTCTTCCTAGAATTTGTGTTACCTTTTGATGCATATAAGATTAAACCAATCATACCAATCAAATTACTTCTTTCTAATATTTATTATGAAAATGATATTAGTCAAAATCAAAATAAAAATAATATTAGTCAAAATAAAAATGAAAAAAATATTAGTAAAAATCAAAATGAAAAAAATATTAGTAAAAATCAAAATAAAAAAATATTAGTAAAAATCAAAATCAAAAAAATATTAGTAAAAATCAAAATAGAAAATATTAATAAAAATTAAAATAAAAAAATATTAGTAAAAATCAAAATCAAATAAATATTAGTAAAAATCAAAATCAAAAAAATTATAGTAAAAATCAATTGGGTGCCTTTGTTCAATGTAATGAGTGCCTTAAAAAAAACTTATGAATAATAAAGTAACATTTCTATCAAGACATCTTTTTGTAGAAATGACTGCAATACAGATCTAAGGAAACAGAATTTTCAAAACATCATGTAAAAATCAATCAAAAAAGGTAAATTTTATAGAATTAAATCAGTTATGATCTTAATTATACACATTCTTCTTTAATAATTCGTACCAAAAGCAACAGTTAGGCTCCTATTGGCATATACTTGTTATTTAAATATAAAATCAAGGCACATAATACTCTTTTAATAGAACTTCTCAATCCATGCATTATATCTCCAACGTAAGGCAAGATTTAGAATCATTATTTCGCTAAAGACAATAACGTCAATTTATCACCAAGTCGATGCAATAGAAGATAGAATAAACCAACACAACCTTGGCTTGCAAATATTTCAACTTTAAAACAAAATAATAAAACATCAACAAAGTAATTGTAGTAGCCTACAATTGGGATAGCAAATATTGTTTTGAGATGTAGCAATGTTATGAAAAAAATGATTCCAGAGCTGCATTTATGTGCCCTTTGTTAACCTAAAGATTCAATGCATCTACCATATACATAAATGTGGAAATATTTATTTGTTCATATTATGCTTCTGTTGGAATGCATCTCCCACAATCTTTCACGAAAAAAGGTTTAGGATCTAGAAAATCAAGGTGGATCTAGTATATCAGAAAAATTGGATGAAACTTATATATGTAAATGACTAGCACCAAACATCACATGTTCTAAGGTGTCTTACACTTTTTGTACTACTCCAGCTCTAATATCAACCTTTAGATGATAGCTGTGATCATCAATTGCAGTTAGACTTGGATATGTATTTGTATCCTATCTGCAGCTTTGATGTTGTATCATATGCAGTGAATTTAGGCATTGCTCCCCTTCCATCAAATAGTAATAATTACTATGATGACACTTCTTGTTGTTGTACTACACACTCTTGCCTCTTCAAAATATCAATTACCTGTGAAGAATGGATGATATTCATATAGTTTTTACTTGTGTTTCTAGCATAAGAAATCTGGTGGAGTGATTCATCCACATAATTTATTCAACAAAAATAAGTAATTTAAATTTCATTTTTCAAGAATGGGCTGTTGATGTACTACAAATAGATTAAAGATACAAAAGATGCTTAGCACAGCTTAGTAAAAGCCTTGTTGATGCAAAGAATTCAAATGTCAAAGTTCCACACAACAGCTCATCCCTATTTGGTTAACATCGAAAAAAGTCTTTATTCTTCTAAATTACTAATTACTTAGGGACAAGCATGACAATGAGGAACATTAACACTTTGGAAGTATAATTAACTATTTGATAAAGCCAGATGATCTTGCACCAACACCCAATTAGCATTCAACCAGCTCCCGGAAGAATAGGAGGACCAGGATTCTAATGAGAAGCTAGATGCATAAAGTGTTTTATTCTAATTCTAAATGCATGCTATTTAAACAACTTCCGAAAAATAAAAAGAGGAAGGAGTAACTCTATAATTGTGATGTTTATTATATTAACTGAGAAATCTTAAATGGACCCAAAAATATGAAGACTATGTGGAGCATACTGTAAAGAAGCATATGAACAATGTCTAGACATAACCTAATGAGAGAAAAAGAAAAATAGAACAAAGGAACCACCTCCATGGAGACCTAGGATTATTATTATTATTATTATTATTAAGGTGTAGTGGAAAAGTTCCAAAGAAAACAAGCTAATATGTGAGAAAACAAGCTAATATTCTTCATTAAGAAATTGAAGAAATGAACAAAACTATCAATCCAGTCATAGTTAAACTTTGGATTCAGAATATATCATTCATCAATCTCTCTTTTGCCTTGTGTCAATTTTTCAGCATTTGATCTCACAGTTGACATATACCAAAACTAACATAGTGCAATTTTTTCTCACACACATTGATGCATCCCGGAATCATGAACAAAGGAAATAAAAAATATTTTTATTGATATTATCTTCATAAACGAAAGATTCATTACATCAAAATGACACAAGAAGCAAGCAAATAATAATAAGATTACAAATTAAAATAAATTCTAAAAGTGCCCATCAGAAGGGATTGAAAATGGCTAGAATTCAATCTACAAAACCTACCTGTTGTATGTCACGGTCGGGGTTCCCATAATTGGTCGGATCTGCCATTCCATCTGAGAGGACAGTCGGGTAGAATTAGGAAGCGGAGCATCAGAAGCGGCATTCCTCGGCAACCACCACGTCTCCATCGATGAGAAGATGATGATTCGCCTCCCTGCCCACGCCGGTGCCGACGCCTTCGCCTAACATCAATCAAACCCCTATCGTTCCTCTGATTCTTCCTCGAGAAGCCCTGCAGCCGCCGCCACTCCTTCTCCGATCTCATCACCCCTTATCAATCACCGCCGAGGAGGGGAAAGAAGAAAAGAATGAAAGATGAGAGAGGCTCCACCTTCAAAACCACCGGTCGATCCGTGGCCTCCTCCTTTCTCTCGAACTCATAACGAAAGAAAGAAGAATGACGTCAAATGATATAAATTGGTTGGATCAACAAGATAGATGGGAGAGAGAGAGAGAGAGAGAGGGTAAGAGAGGGGCAAAAGACTCTCTTTTTGTGTTTTTGGCTTCCTTCTTTGTTCGTCCGCTCGTTGTAGGAAAATTTTAAGGTGGAGACCCGAGTCCCAAGTTTTGGCGAGCATGAGTCAGAATGGACAGTCGATCCCATCTCGCATCGCAAAGTCTCTATGGATGGCAGCGCCGTTTCGTTCGGGGTTTGATCGATGGGTTCCAATTTTCGCGGGAAGGATGGTCGTCGTGACGACCGACACGTGGGATTCAAATCACACATCATACCAAATCTTGACCGTTGAAACTCTGGTTCTTATGAACTGGGTTTGGGCCGAGCGACGACGTTAGGTGAAGCCCTTATATGTGTCTATGATCAAGTCATGCACGATCCAACCTGCTCGTTAATTAACTTTTCCATCATGGTGCGAAAATTGTATGTGTAATCCGCCGACCCCATTTCGCATTAACTTGTTCAATTGATCATAATTATGACAGCAACGCATGACCACGATGGTTCGCATCCCAATTGCCAACCTTGGGATGAAATAATTGGGCCAACTACTGGATCTATTAGACGGAATAATTGTGCCAACTAAGTCCGACCACACTCATTAAGCAATGACCAAGAGTAGTAATTTCACCGATCAGCATGAAAGCAAAATGCTTTATTTCCATAAGCAACCGGAAGGGAAGCATTTATATTAAGAAAAAAAAGATATTTTTCTTCCACAAGAAGAAAAAGAAGAAAATCGGGATTCTATTGAATTTCAAGTATTAAGTTTCACCAATAAGATACGAAGACTTACTTCACATTTGGAATTGCACAAAAGAGATTTTTTATCACAAAGAGGTCTACAAAAAATTCTCAGAAAATATCAACGTCTGTTGCTTATTTGTCAAAGAAAAATAGAGCGTGTTATAAGAAATTAATTGACTAGTTGAATATTTGGGAGCCAAAAAATCATTAATTAAATCATTTGAATTAGTATAGTAGTTATTATATTTTTTATTTTAATGAACCTCCTACTTTTTTGAGGAAAATATATGACTGTACTGACTAAAAAAAAGATTTATGATAGTTAATATGGGTCCTCACCACCCATCAATGCATGGTGTTCTTTCGACTGAAGATGTTATTGATTGTGAACCTATATTGGGCTATTTACACAGAGGGATGGAAAAAATAGTGAAAAATCGAACAATTATACAATATCTACCTTATGTAACACGTTGGGATTATTTAGCTACTATGTTCACAGAAGTAATAACGATAAATACACTAGAACAATTGGAAAATGTTCAAGTACCTAAAAGGGCTAGCTATATCAAAGTAATTATGCTGGAGCTGAGTCATATAGCTTCTCATTTGTCATGGCTTGGGCCTTTTATGGCGGATATCGGTACGCAAACTCCTTTTTTCTATATTTTTATAAAGAGAGAATTGATATATGATTAATTCGAAGCCGCCACAAGTATGCAAATGATGCATAATTATTTTCGCATTGGAGGAGTAGCTGTCGATGTTCCTTATGGCTAGATAGATAAATGTTTGGATTTTTGTGATTATTTTTAACATGAATTGTTGAATATCAAAAACTCATTACGCGAAATCCCATTTTTTTGGAGCGAGTTGAAGGAGTGGGCATTATTGGTGGAGAGGAAGCAATAAATTGGGGTTTATTAGGACCGATGTTACGAGCTTCTAGAACACTATGGGATCTTCATAAAATTGATAATTATGAGTGTTACAATGAATTCGATTGGGAAGTCCAATGGCAAAAAGGAGATTCGTTAGCTCGTTATTCGTTAGATATCGTCGAGACAAGCTCTGCGAGGGGAATGGAAAACACAACATCGACTTTGTCGCAACTATGTCTCAGAAATTTTGCAGTCTAGTACTGCAATAAAGTGTCGTGCCACCTCTCATTGCACTTGCTCAATTTGGAACACCCAGGGCAAAGGAAAAGGTACGAAATATGAGCTGCATATTGCTATCTTGTGTCTTTGGTTGAGTATTTTTCTTTGAAGGAAAAGATGTATGTCAAAATTATCGCATTTCTTGGATGAGATCTTTGACCTCATTCTTCCATGATTTTTCAAATTTGTCATTGTAAAATGAAGTTTCAGGCTGTGACATATCCTACTTTACAAGCACAATAGATCCTAAGTCACTTGCGCAGTCAGAGCGAGGGGATCGAACGAAAAGCAAAATTTTGATACCTTTTTCTCAATGTCACGTTCTTGGAATCTATCTACATGAACTAGGATAAATTGGGCATTCATGTGAAATCTCCATTGTTATGGGATGGATTATCCGTGTTTGTTGTTGAAGCTTGCAAGCATCGCTCTCCTTCAAATGGGATGATGATGTTGGAGGCAGTCCAAGAAGATATGGAAGGTACCATGCTCTTTTTGTTGTGTGGATTGTAAATGAACATAGTATGAATGTTGATGCACGTATTGTTGTTCATACTCTCGGGTGTAATATCAACGCCTGCTTGTATTTTTGGACTTTTCACACGTCACCTTTTTCATGTAGTGGAAATATATCTCACATGTAAGGATACATACATACACACACATATATATATATATATATATATATATATGAATAATTATGTATATGTTACGTACGAATAAAGCACCAACGAAAATAATCTCACATCATTTTCTCACCAGGCTCTATTCTCGTCCTCAGAAGAAGAATCTAAGAAAATGAAAAGAACAACTAAGGAAACATTAAGTGTGCAGACCCGAGCATTCATGACAAGATTAGGAAAATAAGAAACGTAAAAACCTTTAGAAAAGACAAAATTATATCAAAAACAAAATGTTCATCGATTTCCTCAGGAGAAGTGCATGTGTTCCCTTACAGGGAAGTAGTTTTAGTTTGACATGCTCAGCCTCATCAAAAACATTGTTCTGCCCGATCACTATATGAAGGGTCCTATCTGTAGAGGGAAACAATACATAATCAAATAATCTCTGACGTTCTATGCACATTCATGTCATCATTCGCTGCCCTAAGGGAGAGAATACGGTATATTACATTTTTGTGATACATATAATGCAACTTTTGGATGATAAGTTGAATGAACCTATACAATGATACAACCCACGAATAGAAGCTCTGTTACAAAGAACAATGGTGGAAAAATATGACTAAACAAAGCTTCTTGTCTAGATTGCCATCTCTATCCCTTGATAAGCTCCGGCCCTCGATTAGCAGTAGAATATTGCCAACTAAATAGGAAGTCTTCCATAAGCCATGAAGCTTGCACTGTTAGTTCATGTCTTTTGTCTCTTAACGAGAACAGCTAAGTCTAGGAGGATGGTGTTGCATCTTCCTCCTCGTTTGGTGCACTCGTGGGTAATGTGGTAGTGGCCTGCCCTGGATAACTGTATTTCTTGAATACCCTTTCTTTGTTTTTGTTCCACCAGTCTTCTGCCTGTTGCTCGGCAAACCTTCTCTTGCTACACAAGGATCAAAAAGTTAGAATGCAGCAAGAAGCCACAAAGCGAGAGAGAGAGAGAGAGAGAGAGAGAGTAGACTAGAACAATCAATCATGTTTTAAGTAATCATGAAAGATATGCTTAATGTGAATGCAATATTAGAGAATTTCTTCGGATTCCTTTTTCAAGAATGAAAGATATACTTGTTCATTCGTGTCTCGATTACACCATGTTGCAAGTTTTCATTTTGTTTTTTGTTTAACATACCTTTGACATTTTCTACCAAGATAATTATAACATAAAAGAAAGAAAAAATTGTTCGCTTATGAGTATGCAGCCGTTGAAGAGTATTTTTTCTAAAACAATAACGAGATGGATATGTGCCTTTTGTGACATGCTTAAATAGTGTTGCATGGTTTCCAATGCGAAGAAGGCATACCTGAATCGGACCCGTTTGAACATTTTGATGTCATTCTTTAGTTGAATGAAAGTGATGTATACACCAGGCTCAAACTGCTCAACCAATTCTGCTTCTCCATCAGTGCTTTGCCTAGAGCTTGGAGGTGATTTTAAGCCATTGTCAATGCTATGTTGCGAAGTAGATTCTCTGTTATCAGGGACCACCAACTTACTACTGTTTTGAGCACCACCTTCAATAGCACTCTGTGATAATTCCAACTCATACCTAGTGTCAATTCCCTCATTTGTCAAGTGAGATTGAAAATTAGATGAAGAATCCATTGTCGAAGATGAAAAGTCTGATCTGACATGTTCACTATGCTTAAGGAATGTTTCTGCTTGACCATGCATGATGCCCAAGTTGTCACGAAACTCGGGAGGTAGTTTCTCTGCTATGTCCGTCAGCTTCAAATGAAAATGGTAGCCAATGAACATGGCAACAAGAATCAGTAGAAAAACCATAACAATGATAAATACAACAAAGTATTGTGATTATTTTGTATAAGCTACAATAAGCATGTGGTTTCTTCAAAAATAGTAAATTTAGTGGAAACTGGATAAGTTACAGCATTCTATGATCTAATTAGCAACTATTCATTTCAGCTGTAAAGAGATAGGAATTTGCCAAAACTATTCTATTGAAAGCAAAATAGATATAACCACTAAGTTTAGATCCTTATGTGCAATTTGCAATTCGACATATCAAATTTTTGTGGTCTAATAACAATATGAAGCTTTTGGGTGAAATATTCATAGATGACTAGCTAGATGGGGGCTGTGAAAGCTTGAATCAATGGCAAGCATGTGTGGACAACAGAAATAACATAAGCTCCTTTCTCCTCGAGATAACTCCCTCACATAATAAAGAAGCTATAGATAAGTGCAAACCAAGGGCATGTTAATAAACAACGTTTCTGAGAAGTCTTGATAAGGGTTTTATTAGTTAACCATGACATAATATATCGATACGAAAATTAGTCATTTAACAAATGTGAATTCAGACTTCTTAAGGGTCTTTGTTCATCAATTAGGTAACCATAGAAAATTGCAGTCATCAGAAAGGCTTACTAAGAATTGACTGCTGATAACAAGAGAGCATGAAAGTGAATTTGCA